>OY979694.1:193333036-193579681 GCA_963855945.1 Thereva nobilitata | reverse complement strand
CGTAACATTTTGTACCCCGGCTGCAAAAATACAGATTATACATATACGATAGTTGTGTGATACTTAACAAAATAAATAAAATATCTTCTACCTTGTTTCTGTCCTACATTAGTACTTAAAACTTGTTTTTGACTTTTTAGTTCATTTTTTAATTCGGCGTCGTGTTTTTTAATTTTTTAATTATTTTGTTTTTTATTTTATGATATTTTAGTGATTATAATTCGTAAACCAATGTAGTTTTTATTAAGTGATTTTATTTTACTTCTTATTATTATAGCACTTACAACTATTGAGATACAGTTTTAATGCAAAAGTAAAGTTATCGAAGTTTGATTTATTCTATCTAAATTTAGACACGCTGATAGATTAGGCAGAAATCGTCTCAATGAGACCTTTCATTTGATACCCATATTGACCCGATCAGAAGAAGAAAAAAATAAATCGGGTGTGACGTAAATTGGGTCTGACGGCCGCCATACTGTTTTTTTTAAAAATTAAAGCCTATGTTACTCGGGCTCACTAAACGATTCTAACGGTGCTCCAGCGATCTAAATCCGTTCAGGCGTTTAGAAGTTATGGTGGAACAAAGAAACATACAAACATACATACATACATGAATCCTGAAAACATTACACTCCTTTTTGGGGCAGTCGTGTTACATAGCGTTTGTTTAGGGAATTTTAATTTCGCCTCAACAGCATACTATGTAGAAAATTGGCAACATTCGAATATAGCTGTAAATTAATCTTGTACTTGAGTAGAGTAGTATTGTACAGAGTAGAATTCAGAATAGAAATAAAGTTAGTCTGCGACTGAAATTAAAAGCAAACGGACGTGTTTTTTTTTATTGTTCTTGTCCTCAAGGAAAAATTAAAATTACGGGTCATTTTTCACATGGTGCCGAAACCCGGGATCTCTATCGTATAGCTTAATTTGGGGATCTCATATCGCAATCGCTTGATCGTTTAGGATTTCTAACCGGATCGTTTTATCGCTTGAAATTCTATATTTATTCATTGAATGGCATCTTATTGTAAAACTGCTTGAGACAAGAGTATCGTATCTTCATAATGGAAATATCCACACGGGCCGTATATCGTGGACAAATAACGAAACTGGTAAACGCAACGGAAATTGCTTTGCAAAAGTGTACAGTGAACCATGAAAGTGACATAGATTTTTTAATAAATTGCGAAGAAGAGCTTAACGTGTTGTTAGATCGTGTGAAAGCCGCATACGAAAGTTTAGAAAAGGCAAACGCGAGTGTGAAAAATATTATTAAGGTTGACGACTTCGAAAAAGAAGCAGAATCTATAGCAGAGTACAACGATAAGGCAGTTACCACTATATCATATATCAACCAACGCTTGAAAACTATAAAGCTTTATCAAGAGAAAATAAATCCAACTCTCGCACCAATTATGTCATCTATACCTCCACCGGCTCCTAAATCAAGCACGTTGCATCTATCAAAGCTTCAACTAAGAAAATTTTCAGGAAATTTCAAAGAATGGATCCCGTTCTGGGAGCAGTTTCGATCTCTTGTGCACGAAAATTGCGCTCTTGCACCAATAGACAAATTTATTTACTTGGAAACGGCGCTAACAGGAAAAGCTGCAGAAACAATAGCTGGCTTCACTCCATCCGATGCAAGTTATAGCAGCGCAATCAATTTGCTAAAAGAGGAATATGGTAATACCGAAAAATTAATCGACCACATCATGCAGCAATTGTTGGCTATTCCCTATATTCAAAATAAATCCGATGCAAATTCCCTAAGGCACCTGTACAATACGGTAAAATCTGCTACGAGATCACTAGAGCATCTTGGCGTACCCACTTCTACGTACTTTGTAATGTTAAAGGGCGTTTTACTACGAGTTCTTCCAAAGGAGCTCAGAATCGATTTTCATAAGTATTGTGGTGATTATTTGCAGGTTGATGGAAATAAAGCAGATGACAATGAAGACGATGGTGCTTCTGTTAAAACCTTTTCCTCCTCCTCAGCACAAATAAACGATAAACAGGTAAATTTTCTTCTTAAATTTCTAAAACGAGAAGTAGAATCTTTGGAAAAGGCGGTTGAGGCCAAAACCAATACAAGTAACGAAACTACGGTAAGGCGCAAACCACCACGGACAGCTGTTGGATTACATGTTGGCATAAGTGACAACTGTTGTTTTATATGCAACTCCTGCGATCATGAAACCAAAGAGTGCGACAGTACGACGTCCGTTATCGAAAAGAAATTAATTTTACAAAAGGATGGTCGGTGTTTTAAGTGCTGTAAACGTGGGCATAATGCAAAAAATTGTAAAGTTCGCATAAATTGTAGAAAATGTAACGGCCGCCACGCCAGTTGTGTTTGCGATCCTAATTACAAACCGAAAAACGTAGAAATAACATCCGCGTCAACTTCGTCTGTAAACAACATAGAAAAACCAGAAAATTCTACGAGTCTCTGCTCTGGGTCTGTATGCACTCGAAAAGTAACCGACGTTTATCTCCAAACCGCATGTGTTTTTGCTATGAACAAGAACAAAAGCAATAAAGTTATTTGCCGTATTATTCTAGATGGTGGTAGCCAGCTCTCGTATGTAACAGAAAAATTTGCAAACCTTTTAAATTTACCGTCGATCGGTGTGAAATATTTAAGTGTCATTCCCTTCGGTAGTTCGGAGCCAGTGCCGTCAAGGTTATGCAATGTTGTTCGTGTTTTATTGAAGGGTCTATATTCGAATGAAATATTCGCCTTAATCGCGATAGTTGTTCCTGAAATTTGCTTGGATGTTGTGCCAGTGCCAGCGCAAGATGATTTTCCTAATTTAAATTTAGCCGACTCGAAAATAAATAAACCTAATGTCATTGCAGGTCTTTCAATTCTTATAGGAGCTGACAGGTATTGGAATTTTGTTACCGGAAATATCAAGCGTTTGGAAAGTTCCTTAACAGCAGTGGAATCAGTGTTCGGTTGGACAATACAAGGCTCCGCTCGCATAGCTGATCAAGAAAATAATGTTGGATATAGCCTTTGCACATACACAATGGAAGAATTAGATCCTCAATCTCTATGGGACTTAGAGCTAATTGGTATTAAAAGTGAATATGAAGAAGAAACAACAACCACTCGACATTATGAGGAAAATTGCGTAAAAAAGGTGAACAACCGATATGAGCTGTCGTTACCGTGGAAAAGTAAAGAAACGGTTCTTCATAATAATATGAATGGCGCATATAGAAGGCTGGTTTCATTGACCAGGAGACTCGTAACAGCACCGCAGAAATTAATGGATTATGATAAAGCTATGAGAGACTTTATTAGTGCGGGGTTTGCAGAGGAAGTGAAGTGTTTCGATAAAAATCATAATAGAAAATATTATTTGCCTCACAGACCAGTTTATAGAGAAGAATCCACCACCACTCGTCTTCGAATTGTATTTGACGCCTCCGCTCACGAAGGACTTAATCCATCTCTTAATGATTTATTGTCGCCTGGTCAAAATTTATTGCCAGATATTTTCAGAATTTTGCTAAATTTTAGAAGAGGTGCCATCGGTTTGGTTGCGGACATCGAAAAGGCTTTCCTGCAACTTGTGCTGAATGAAAGTGAACGTGATACGCATAGATTTTTTTGGTATGCGAGTCCCATTACTAGTATCGAGAACTTGCCGAAAATTGTAACGTACCGCATGAATAGAGTGACGTTCGGAGTGACATGCAGTCCTTTTATGTTAAATATAACTTTACAAAAGCATTTTAGGTGTGAATCGGCCAGGTACCCTGACACCGCTGCAGTTCTAAGCCAATGTTTTTATGTTGATGACCTCATCTGCTCAACCGATGATGTTCAGGCAGCTATTAAATTACATGAAGAAGCTACCAAGATCCTACAAAATGCCTCCATGACTTTGCGTAAGTGGAATTCAAACGATAAAAATGTTCGCCGTCAATTTTCCAGCCCTCCTATAGTACAAAAGGTACTCGGACTCATATGGCATACGCAGACAGATGAACTTAAAGTTGATATTGGACCAGTTAAGGCAGTTTTGAACGATACACCCACTAAACGGACGGTCCTACAGGTAATAGCTCGATTTTATGATCCCTTAGGTTACTTAGGACCCTTTCTGATGCGGTTAAAAATACTATTCCAAGAACTGTGGAGAACCAAACAAACGTGGGATGAGCCACTATCTAAAGAACACTTAGCAGTATGGACTTCATGCAAACGGGATGTAGATCATTTAGAAAATTGGGCAATTCCTAGATGTGTGACAAATGTTGGAACCAGGTTGGTACGATTCGAATTACATTTATTTGCAGATGCTAGCCCAAAAGGTTATGGTACAGTAGCATACGTCAGGTCAACGGAGGAGAATGTTAGTTCGGTTTCTTTCTTGTGTGCAAAGCATCGCGTGGCCCCTCTGCATAAGAATTCGAAAAACTTAACCTTACCACGGCTGGAACTGACTGCAGCATTAATAGCAGCCAGATTAGCTGCTTATTTGAAAGCTCAAGCATCTTTTACATTCTCTTCTATATTTCTTTGGTCTGACTCAAAAATTGCACTTGGGTGGATAAAGGGTCCCGAGCAGAAATGGAAACAATACGTGGCACATCGAGTAAAGGAGATCAAAGAATTATCTGCGTCATGGAACTGGAAGTATTGTCCTGGGAAAGAAAACCCCGCTGATCTGCTTACCAGAGGGATACTTGTACGTAAATTAATGGAATCTACTTTATGGCTGACAGGACCGGAATGGCTAAGTAAGTGTGCAGATCATTGGCCTGAAGAAAAAATTTCAATCGACGAAGTTACAGAAGTACTTACTTTGTCTGTCGCTGTACGTACCGCCCTGCCTCTTGTCAGTGATACATTCTTGCCAGAAAGATTCAGTAACTTGCAAAAACTTTTTAGGATTACCACATATGTTTTGCGTTTTGTGCAGCTGAGACAAAGGAAGCCTTTCACAGATTTACCATCGGCTGAGGAAATACAACAAGCTGAAATTTTCTGGGTAAAAAGAGAACAACTGCGCTATCTAGAAACTGAAATAATGGCACTTAGAGAACGAAAAAGTTTGGAGCGTAGTTCAAAGATTTTGACACTCAACCCTAAGCTAGACGATAAAGGGCTTCTAAGAGTTGGCAGCCGTTTAGAGTATTTCGAAGAAGAAGATTACCGTTTCCCTTTACTGCTTCCAAGAAATTCACATATTAGTTATCTTATGCTATTAGACATTCATCAAAGAACGCTTCACAGTGGGATTAATACCATGTTGACTGAACTACGACGGAGATACTGGATTCAAGGCGCAAGACAGTTATCTAAAAGGATTATAAATAAATGCAGGGCATGTCGACAGCTGTTTTCCAAAGCGGCAACGCAGCCATTTGCACCTTTACCTCTTGAACGAATGAGTATGACAAGACCATTTCATACAACCGGACTTGACTTTGCTGGACCTTTGTTTGTTCTGAACGATAACGGCGAAAGCAGAAAGATGTATATCTTGTTACTGACCTGCGCAACTGTGCGAGCGGTCCACCTGGAATTGGTCAAGGATTTAACTACGGAAACTTTTCTGTTGGCATTGCGGAAATTTGTGGCACGCAGAGGTAAACCTTACATTATTTATTCTGATAATGCTCGCACTTTTAAAAGAGCAGCGAAAGAATTGCAAAATTTTTCTAGAAATGAGATGATAAGCAGCTTTCTTTCAACTAATCAAATACGATGGAAATTTATAGTAGAGCGTGCTCCTTGGTGGGGGGGTTTTTGGGAAAGGTTAGTAAGAAGCATAAAAAATATTCTCAAAACCAATATATTGAAGAACACTTTGACTGTCGATGAAATGAGCACATTGTTAACGGAAGCTGAAAGCTGGATTAATGCACGGCCGCTCACTTATAATTCTGATGATCCGTCATCCTTGTCGCCTTTAACTCCGGCCCATTTCCTTATTGGGTCCTCCCTTTCCAACGAGGAAGGAAGCACACCCTCAACCTCTATTACTAACAACGAAATGCGTTTAATGTGGAAAGATAGGATGAGTCGCGCCAACCATTTATGGAAACGATGGAAGGAAGAATATCTTTTGCACCTTAGGACTCTACATCACACTAAACCTACTTCATCTTCTAACTTTAAATTAAATGATGTGGTATTGTTAGCAGACCATTCTTTACCTCGCATCGCCTGGAAACTCGCTCGAATAGAAGAAATATTTGAAGGAAGAGATGGTAAGGTACGAGCTTGCATGGTAAAATTAGGTGATGGTACCACACTAAGGAGAGCCGTACAGCACCTGTGTCCATTAGAATTAGATTAAATTTAAGTAAAGAATGAAGTAATGTTGGAATTGAATTAAAATTATTGAATTGAAATTGTTGAATTGTAATTAGCATGAATATTGAAGAACAAATAATAATAGAATTTATTAAACTTAAGAGTAGGCCGCGGGGAGGATGTAGAAAATTGGCAACATTCGAATATAGCTGTAAATTAATCTTGTACTTGAGTAGAGTAGTATTGTACAGAGTAGAATTCAGAATAGAAATAAAGTTAGTCTGCGACTGAAATTAAAAGCAAACGGACGTGTTTTTTTTTATTGTTCTTGTCCTCAAGGAAAAATTAAAATTACGGGTCATTTTTCAGGCTACCAAGTGAATAAAGGGGTGTACCGTCCACTGGTGAAGAGGCGACCTAAGCGCAACCTTGGTACCCTATTATCGGTACCGTTTCCCGGCGAGTTGCTTTATTATTACTCTTACAGTACCGGTAAAAACAGTCTTTTAAAGCAACAATATGGATGCTATGGTGGGAAGTTTGGATTTGAAGAGTCTTAACAGACTATAATAGGCTTTGGTCGCTTTGGCCCAAGGTAGACGATGGATTGAACTACTTCAAATGCATGCTCCTCAACCTTGATTGCAGGGCCCATGATGGACTGTTTCGCGGACGAGGCTATCTTGTACTTTGTTTTGCTTTCATTAATAAGCAGTCTTAGTTTTCGTGCCGCCAGCTCAATCTGAATGAAAGTGACCAGCACATGATGCTCTTCAAAATTAAACTTGAGAAAAAAAAGTGTTTTTGGCTGTAACATCCGAATCTTGGACCACTTTCTCCAACATTGTCGGAGTCCATTATATGTAGATGTGGATTGGTTTTCAGTATAACTTCTGTGCCTGGTTCGGTCTTCACTCTCTATTCTCTTCTAGTATAATGCGAAATTCGTCTCTCTGTGAACTCCTTTTTCTTTTCTGAGCTCGTTATATTTTTTTTTTCGTGAGTGCCCGTTCTTTTCCCGCTTTAAAGCCGATACACTGGTAAGGTATATCCTTTTGCTGACCATAAAACCTACCCAACCACATGGTATGAGAGCTGTAATATGCCATAAATCGGATTTTATAATACGGCATTTTCTGTCCATCGTAACGATAGTTTTATACGTAGACATGATATCTACTTGCTGATGTGAAACTCGAGCTCAGTGGAGAATATGACGTTCCATTAGAAAATTTTCAAAACCTTTTAGTCGTCTTATTTATAACTCAACTAATTTCTTGGAAGGCACTAGTCCGATCATATAAGCCTACCCACTGACCACCTCTTCGAGGTTATGAAGCTTTCACCTGCTACCTATTCGTCTTCATGATAATGATACTTGGCAATAACAAAAAACTACATTTCGCATCAAATCAACGTCAACACTTTTATTTCTAGATAAGTTTGAATTAAAACTTTCATAAATTCATAAATACAGTTGCCTTATTATTAACAAAATGTAACTATCATATTTTTGTTTTGAATAATGCATTTTATCAGGGCCGAAAGAAAAAAATAATTTAAATTTACCAAATTATAACAAAAATTATAAAGAAAAGAAAAAACGCTAAAGCGATCATTAAATTGAATTTGTCATGAAATGAACCTATTATTAAGGAAAGGAAATCGATTATAATATATTAAAAAGTTTTTTGTTTTATATTATTTGTTTTGGAGCGGTCAAAAAATGAACTGAATTTGAAACCTGATGAGTTAATTCTGATAATGTCTCTTTATGTACACCGCCGAACATTATTAATTCACCATTACCAGCAACAATCGATGAAAGTATTAACCTTTCCGGAGCACCAGCCACAATTCCGTAATTCTTGTATTCTATCCATTCTAATGATGGATCGTCGCCTAAAACTTTTGAAATATCGCAAACAAACATTGCTAAAGAATTTCTTTTAGCACGTTTCGGACTCGGTTCCTCTTTCTTTTGATCGATATTCCTTCTTAAATTTCTAAGTGCATTCATTTTTTCTTCCATTCTACGGACACGCTCTTGTTGACGTTCTCTTGAGATATTCCGTGACTTTTCTGGCACATTAAAAGCCGCCATACGGAATCTATCCTAGAAAGATTGTTACAAAAAAAAAGAAAAAATTGTGTAAATTTAATTACAATAATGATTTTTGCTAAACCTACTTCAAATGGTTCATCAAAACGCTTTGGAAGATGTGGATCTTCCTCCCTGCAACGGAGAGCTAAATTTCTCTGTAGACGATTGGCAGCCTCATCTTCGTTGATATTGTTGGCGGCGTCATTATTTTGTTGAATAACATTCAAATTCTGCTCGCCTTCATTATTTTGTTGATGATTGTTATTGCGACGGGCACCATTCACGTAATTATTAACAATATTATGCAGCAATCTATTTCTTACATTTTCCACTGCATTTTCAACTACATTAATTATATTACGATTATTGAATCTTTGTGGGGGATCATTGGGATTATCTTGTCGATTTCTGTTAACTACAGATCGTTGCTGCCTAATTATTTGAAAATCTGACGGAAGATTTGGTGTTGGCCCTAGAACAACTAGCTTTGATCCAACCCTACAGGCAGGATTACACCACATATGGGTGGCTGCCCACTTTTTATTTTTAATTGGTATATTCCTCCACTGCCATACATCTCCCGACATGTTTAAAACCCAGGCATCACTAAACATATTGTTCGGGCCCCCACAACCTCCAACGACTAGCAAATTCCATTCATTCAGCGACACTTGAAAGTGGCCATATCGTGGTGGAGGCTTAATATTACTAACTTCTGGCTTAGTCCAAGAAAAATTGTCCAAATTCAAGCACCAAGTATCATTAGAATTCGAATTAATTTCGTTGTTAATTTGATAGCCACCGAAAACGATCATTTTATTTCGATGAATTGTTGCCGAATGACCAGCCATTGGTGGCGGACCAGCAAGAGAATTTTGTACTACCCATCGATTGTCTTGTATATGATATAAATGGAGCTCATCGAACAGACACCAAGGCTGATGCGGTGGATGAAGTGACGGATAACGCCATCCACCAAATAATATCAATTTATCACCATAACAAACCATCGATGCAGAACCTTTTGGTGATGGATAGCTTCCCATTGATAGTGGCCTAATCCATTGACGTTTAGATAAATCAAATCTCCATAGGTCATTAAAAGTAGTATCTGTTGAAGAGCCACCTCCAAATATATACATGGAATTTTGATGTATCACTGCTGAATGAGAGAAACGTCCAGCTATTGTTGGTGTTATATCAACATGACCATTTGATTTCCAGCATAATCGAAAATCACAAAGTCCTTTTGATAAGTTCAATTTCGTGCGACGCATTACATCTGTGTAAATGTATTATATAAATTACATAAACAAATTATTTGTTATAAAACAATAAAGAATTTACTTTTAACAACCGAATCCCATCTCTTACAAACTAAACGACATTGCTCTAAATCCTTGTATGGAGGGAGATAACTTAATATAAATTCTATTACTTCATCAGGGAGTTCATTTATTTCCACCATATCAGTTTTAATTACTTTTATATATTAGATGTTTAAAACAAATTTTTATATTTTATTTGTATGGGATGGATAGAAGAATTCTTTTGACGGAAATTTTGACAGTTAAAAGTGTAAATAGTGATTTGACATTTTACAAAAGTCTCCACTTGTAGGGTGATAAAGAAGCTCACTTCGATCAAATTAGTCATATTAAAAAATAATATAAGAATACATCGTTATAATTTATTAAAATAAGCAATTAATAAATAATTATAATAAAACAAAATTTCAAACTATTTTAATATTTGAAATATGAAACAAACAATAAATATTTTTCCCAAATTTCAAAACCAGCCCTTTTACATTTAAATAAATCCTCCCCATTTCTCCAAAAATTTCACTTCTTGGAAGGTGGGGAAAGCGTTTTGGAAGAATTTTCGTGTTTTCAATTTCTGTTCCCATAAAATAAGAAATTAAATTGATTTAAGTATGATAACTAATAAGTATTTATTTGTACTGTTATATTATTATAAATGTATCTAAATTTATCTAGATATGTAGCCGGGAGATAATAACATAACCTATTTATGTTATGTCAAAAACAATTGAAACTAAAAAGCCCAGTAATAATAAAAAGAAAATGTACAAAATTTAGTTTTACATAAGTGGACGAGATTTTTGTAAAATAATTTGAATAATGTTCAAGGGCCTTGTACCAGCCAGACTCCTAGAGTTACGTATTATGCCATTCAGGTTATCTACATCACAAAAGGTAATTACTTAATTAAGTTTTTTTGTACATTATTATTTAAAATAATCCTTAGTTCAAGAAAATACGTTTTTATGGTTGCTAAAATTATTAGGCGATACAATTATTTCTTTCATTACATATTTTTACGATCTTAAAAAGTGGAACAGTTCATTTACACAACTTTCTACGAATGCGACATGTTTTTAATGTTGTTTCTTGTATGTGAGTGGTAATTTGAGGCTATCGCAATTAAATCCCACCCAAAATCATAACTGAAAAAAACATTACCTAAGCAAATAATGTTTAGAAAGTTTCTGGGTAAATGCCTGGATAACGCCTACTGCCCTTTAACATTATTGATGTTATTCATAATCAATGTAGCCTCAAGTTATTGTGGCTTGCCCTCGCAGCGTAGCTTCCTTACATAAATTCAACTTTCATAGATCTAATATGCCCTTGACCTTGTTGTCCTCTTTTTTGCTTTATAGGCTTACGATTGCCTTGCTACCCGAGTTGCGTGTTTTTGGAACATGTATTCTCAAAATAGGTGATATATTACTACCTCTTCCTTACACCTCCCTATAAAAAAAAGATGTATTTTCTGTGGCCACGGGCTGCACCTTCTTCCTTTAATATCTTATAATTTCAAACCAAATTAACAACAATTTCTAGCATATTAACACGTTAATCGCCATAAGATATTCTTCTTCTTATACTCCTTGAATTAGTCGTGGGTCATGGGCGGAAACAATTGTCCTCCAGGGGACTGTTTTGTGCGTGGCCTCTGCTAATTCGGTTCTCCTCCACGTTGGTTTAGATGTTCCAACTTGACGGGTTTCTTGCGGAATGCAGTCAAGGGTCTGGCTAGATTCTCGCGTCGCAATGTGTGGCCAATCCAATCCAATTCCTTTGCCTGATTTCGTCATCTATCGTTTCTTGACGCGCACGGCGCGGCGCCATAGTTCTTCATTTGAAATTCTGTCTTGCCAGCGAATTTTTAGGATACGACGTTGACATCTGTTGATGAAAACTTGTAGGCGCCTTGCAATGAATTGGCTGACTTTCCATGTTTCGCAACCATACAAAAGAACTGCCTTAACGTGGGACTTTAACAGCCGCAATTAGGTTTAAGTCATTTTCAGTAATAATGCTATTGAGGTAACAGAATTTAGCTACCAATTCGACGTCACGGTTATTCAGAGCTATGCGTTCAATGGTGTTTGCATTTATTCGCACTTATTTAGTTTTAATCGGATTAAACCTTAAGCGTGGCGAACTAATTTCTATCACTAATTTGTTTAACATGAAAACCGTGCTTTATAGTACAGGATCCGTAGAAGAACGGCCTTCACCGATCGAGTAACCGAATGAAATCTTTTTTTTTATGATAAAAAATATGCTAACAAAAGTAACGGTGTTGGGTTGCCCAACGAAATATGTTCAAGGCTATATTTAACAGGCATTTTTTCGCCATTTCCCGCCTTTTTCTCTATTTTGAGGAGAAACTATACATTTTTGTGAAAATATCAAAAGAGCAAAGTTGCAGAGCATAAAATTTCATACAAATTTTGTCTTCACTGTTTTTTTTCGAATTCCGCATAGTTTCGCCGCTATCGGCCGTTTGGCGCCTTTTTTCAGATTCTGTTGATAAATCAAAGCATCCAAAGAAAAGCCGTTGAAAAACTGCAACTACTACTTTGATCTCATTTAATTTTTCATACAAATCATAAATTTAACTCAACGTTGTTTGATCCTTTCTGGCTTGACAGCTTAACAGCTATGGTAGTGGGTGTTGCGCACAACTCTCAATCTGATAGGATGTGCATAGTGCATCATGGATAGGCAGTGCATAGTGATACCTTTCTTTGTCACAACTGTCGACTAGTGTGTCGACGAGACTTTCTCTTAGTTTAGCCATCCATAGTCCAGTTTATTGAGTTGGAGTTGGACATTAGTTCGCGATCATCAAGACAGGATCTGGCACGTGCTTGTCGTACCGTCGTCAGCGAAACTGAGAAGTGGGTTAGAGGGGATTGAAAGCAAGTCATTTATAAAGGTAAGGAAAAGAGAAGGTGATAAAATTGACCCCTGGGGGACCCCCCCTGGGGTTCAGGCCGAATGCTTTACTCATACGGCAGCGATAATGTTAGACAAGCCCCAAGAATCGTGTCGAATTTCATACCTCCAAAAGGAATTATTGTCTTATTTCCGTGTCAGTGTATTTTGTAGAGTAGAACTAATAACCGACTCATCCCTGAACATCTTAGGCGTGACATTAGCCAAAGATTTGCGATGGAATGACCACATATTCCAAATCGCCAAGCAAGTATCCCAGTGCTTGGCATTTCTTAAGAGAAGTTCCTTCTCCAGCCATCGGCCCTTGCTGTAACATACAAATCCTACATTCGACATCTTCTTGAATACAACTCGCTCATTTAGGGTGGGACTTCAAAAACAGCCTTGGCGTGGTTAGATATACAATATACAAGTTTTATAACAGTTTTCAGCCTTAGTAAATTAATTGTATTACCTCGGCAGGTACGACACCTTTGATAGCGTTCCTGAGACATCTGTTCTACGTTTCGCTTGACTGACCGTAGTATGTTTGCGTACACATACACAACCATTGTAATCACCTATAAAAGAAACTAGGCTTAGTAAATTCAAACAGTTTTTTTGATGCTGGCTCTTGGACTAGAATGATGGTGGTGTATATCCAGTACATGGTTTTCGGCTGCAAACCCCAAGTAGAACCACAAGCTCTGCGGCAAGCCCACAGGGATCCGCGCGTTCTGCTCATCAAAGTGTCCATGTGCTGGTTCCAGTTGAGCTTGGCATCTAGCGTCACTCCTAAATATTTGGCTTGTTGTGAAAAGCCTATAGTTCTACCAGCGAGTGTCGGTTCCGAAAGCCCCGGTAGTAATCGTTTCCTGGTGAAAGAAACCAGAATCGAAGAACCGTACTAAACTTACTAGTAGACATTGCAGCATAACGTGAGAAACGACATAACGGACTGGTAGCACAAAAGGTAAATTTCTGAACTTAGGCATACCACATAAAAAACTCAGCAAACCGCTTCTCTTCACTTGAAAGCCCGGTGCCTGATGAGTAGGTCAGGTGCAACAGATAGATCACTGTTCTAATCACTGCTGTATAGAGCTAACGTACCATGTGTGTTTTCACTGGGCGCCTTTGCTCGCTCTTCGATATTAAGCTTCCATTTTAGTATGGAGTCCAAAATAAGGCCCCAGTTGAGAAATGGTAATCTGAGATCAGGTACTTTTGTTTTAATTGGTAAAAGCATCAATTCTGTCTTTTCCTTGTTTACGAATAGCCCTTAGCCATTGGATTATGAGCTAATCTTTCTCAAATCTTTTCGTAACTTTCCGGATACTAGGAACAAAATGTTGCCTGAATTGCCAACTGATTTTACCTTGTCGATCTTTTATCCTTTAATGTGTTTGAACATTATCCATAGCTATAAGCCATATCTATAGCATTGGCGAGAAGATTATACCCTGAGGTGTGCCACGGCGCGTTTTTACCACTCTGCTGTTCCCTAAGCTGCTGTGTATGTGGCACGATCTGCTCCTCCATACGCATATTGATGCAGCGTAGGAATGTAGCCGCTGAAGAACTTTTAATACAATCTCGCTAATAGATACAGTTAAAATAATTAAAGATGAAGATTACATTACTCTACCTGAAAATTAAATTTTTATATTTAAATAGAACAGGATTTTTTCACAAGTCACAAATTTTCTTCTTCCAGATTGTTGTTATATCGGTAACAGCAGGTGTTGCATTACTAGGTGTACTAGCGAGGTATCTACGACGGCGAAAAACTCCCAGGCCTCTACGACGTGCTCGAAAATATGGAGGTCGTCGAACCCGTAACAGCATGCGTAGTCCGAACGACCTAGTATCTGTAGCCGGATCAAAAGCATCTGCACGGTCGGGAAGTCCCGGTGGCTCAATGGTTGCCCTTTCAGATAGATTATCTTTAGCTTCAGGTTCTGTGGGACCAGCAGCAGCACCATCCCAACAGTTAACATCCCAACAGCTCGGCGTTATGGGAATGGAAGCATTAGAAGCTGTTATTACACACTGGGAAGATGCTCTGGCAGTTCATACATCACATGGTGGTGTCCCAGCCCTGACAACAGCAGAAGAGTCCGAATTTTGCAGAGAAATACAAAATCTACTAGATATGGCATATACCTTGCAAGATCAAAGCGAATTGCTATTCCTAGATCAGAGATCAATTCTGTTTCGCGAGGAACAGAATTTGGAAAGTCAGCGCCAAGAGCCTCGTTCACGCTTAAGTCGATCAGGATCAGATCCAAATTTCGATTCTGCAGAAAGTTTCGCATCTGCATTAGATCAAGTTGCAGATTTGCGTGAATTTGAAGAATTTTCGGAGGCATTCGCCGAATTGGATCAATATCCGTTATATCAAAGCGCTATTAAACAATACGAAGAAAATCCAATTCCGTATAGAAGCTTCCGTACAGAGCTAGTTAATTGCTCCACTGATTTAGAGTACTTAGCTAAATTGCATTGTATTCGTCTAGCATTTCAGTATTTGTTTAAAGTAATTGAAAATGATTTCACTTAATTTCCAGTATAAAAACATACTTTTGTTATAGGATCCAACCATCGGCCAATGGGTTGCCGACACAGGCCGTCAAATTCTTACGGATTTACTTTGTCTTGGGGATAAAGATCCAAAAGATTTTTTAGTTGGATATGAAGATATGATGACTTTCTTGCAAGACTCCAACAGTTGGCCTCTAATTGAAAAGGAACTAGAACAGCGAAACGTTAAAGCCATGACGTTTTATGATATTTGCATCGATTTCATTATCCTCGATTCCTTCAATGATCTAGATGCACCACCAGCTAGTGTTATAGCAGTTGTCCAGAACAGATTTTTATCAAATGGTTTTAAAGAAACGGTTTGTAATTTCTTTTTTTCTTTCTTTTAATTAAATACATTGATTTGTAATTGTTTCAGGCATTAACCACTGCTGTGTGGTCTGTTATAAAAGCGAAAAAAAGTATGCTCAAATATCCACATGGGTTTATGTCCCATTTTTATGTTATTTCCGAACAACTCTCGCCATTAATGGCTTGGGGCTTTTTTGGCCCAGATGAAAATTTACGAGAAATTTGCCATTATTTTCGTGAGCAAACATTAGAATTCCTTTCAGATATATTTAGTTTTCAGAAAGTACGCTATACAACTGTAGACGAGTTGTCCGAAGATATATTACAACACATGAAAACTAGAGTTAATAACATTGGCGTTAAGTTTAGTCAATAAAAATTGATACAACTTTCTACTACTTTATTTCTAAGTAGGAATGTTTTCTTCTACTTTTTTTTCTAAATTCAAAAAAAATTTATTATGTGACCTTACAATTTTATTAGTGTAATAATTTTATATATAATGTTCCAAAAAGCAAACTAAATTTCCATGTTTTTTAATTCATAAGGTGAACGGTTGCCTGATTTAGGGATAATAATGTTTATGTATAATTATGAAGACAAAAAAATATTTCCTCTTTGTTTTTTTCCTAAGTTTTCGTTGCATTTCTTATTCGTAAGTTCTTAGGTAAATGACTACATACAAAATTATATTTGGGGATATAATCCCGTTGATTCTTTTGTTATATTTAAATGTTAATTTGTTCGTTTTAATAAAGTACACACGGAAGATTATATAGCGAGGTAAGATTACTTAGTTTCAATGAAATAAAGCATGAAACCTATTAAGTCAACAATTAACCTTCTCCGTTTTTTCAAGTGATTTCGCTCTTTTTGATTTATTTTTCAATACATTACCATACCTCTTCCAACCGTGAAGGTTTTTTTCACTTTAAGTTATTAATAGCTGCGTTCCATTGGGCGATCCGGAGTACTCCGGAGTACATCACCAATGGAACGCGATTTATTGATGACAGAAGTAAATGCGAGTAAAACGTAAAAGTGCAGGGGTAGTTGGGAGTACTCCGCAGTACTCGGGAGTAGAAAATATTACCGAATGGAACGCAGCTAATATCATCAGAATTTTCAAGTTTTTCGTTGTTGAAAGCAATAAGTTCTTCCACTGTCATTCCAATGTTCACAATTTATTTTTTTATTTGGGTCAAGAGTTATAAAAGAAATTATTTCGTAATTATATAAAACTAATATTTTCTAACATTTAATTACAAAATAATTATTACTAGCAAAGGGCCCATCCTATGTGTGTCTTAACTCATTCTGATCACTTCCTCATACTTAATATCTTTTTATTTACAAATAACCGCTTTATGTGGTTAATAGTATTAAGATTGAATTATTATCTGAGTCAATTCTATCACTGCACCATTTCAACTTCTTATAAATGTTCCTACTGTTAGTTGCCTTTAGCCCACTTGACAGCTCCGCTGATTATGGTATACCTATATCCAACTCAATCAAGCAGACAAATTGCTCGAGTATCTTCGGGGCCACACACAACAAGGGCCGTATTTGGTTTCTAGAGTCGATATCGAATTCGGTCGACAAATAAAAATTGGCATTTGGCAACACGATATCGACAACCTTATCGTCTCTTTAGGTGTCGATAAAGACGTTTGACGATTATTAAAAGGCTCGATTTATGCATACAATAAGTTTTTCTGTTTCTCTTTTAATTCATAATATAAGTGCTTTGCTGCCCTTGGAGTAATATCACACAATTTGATGGTTTTGTATGGCCACACTTATCTGTCGATTCGGTGGTAATACCAAATACAAAAATAAATTCGACAAGCTTTTTTTGTCGAGTCGATTCATCCACTCGAGAAACAAAATGCGGCCCCTGGGATATTTATTTATTTATTTAAAATAGTTTACATGCAATACAATCTTGCAATAGAGTTAACCCTTCTAATTCAGAAGGTACACTTCTTAGCTGGGCCAAGAAAAATTTACCAGCTCAGCACAAGTAGCACTGAGATAGGCTCAATAAAGCTTGCAACATATAAATTGAATATGCAATCCCGAAAAGGTCACACCTCGCACATTTTTATATGCGAGATGTGACCCCCCAGAGACTGCACATTCAATTAAAACAGAAAGAAATGCAATACACAAAGAAGCGTGCAAGAAAAATCAGTCACGTGATATTGAAGACTCCTTTTAAGGACGTCCTTACTAATGCTCTCGCTAAAAACATTAACATTTTTATTCACATTAATGAACATGCGATTAACAGGCTCGAATCTGCCGTAATTCGTTAACCTTTCCATTAAGGAGCTGATGAACAAATACAACATCGGCCACTTCACGACGCCTGGAAAGAGAGCTTAAGTTGAGTAACTTAAGACGGGATTCATATGGTGGAAGAACTAATGGGTTATCCCAAGGAAGATGATTCAGTGCGAATCGAACGAACCTCCTTTGAACCGACTCAATTCTTCCAGCGTGCGAAGAGTAGTGAGGAGACCATACCTGGGACCCATACTCGAGCAATGGTCTGACAAGAGAGATATAAAGGTGTTTAGTAATCAAGGGGTTATTGAATTCTTTAGACCACCTTTTTATAAAACCCAGGACTAAACTACCTTTGGAAGCAATATAGTTAATGTGAGCAGAAAAATAGAGTTTAGTATCAAATCTAATCCCGGGATCTTTTACAAAATTAACACGAGGAACACTCTCGTTAGAAAAGATGTAGTTAAAAATTATAGGACTACGACTCCTCCCAAAAGTCATGGTTTGACATTTACTAATATTGAGAACCAGGAGTCGTAGCACGTAAGTTGTTTCAATCGACCTCTCCATACAAAAATTCAGAATTTTTGTATGAAGAGGTCGATTGAAACAACTTACGTGCTTCCACCCCAGGTTGTTGTTCACACACCAAGAGTAAATGGTGTCAAGGCCAGCTTGCAAAAGTTTGCAATCATCGATACTCTTTATGTGACGATACAATGTCATCAATTGATAGAATAAAAGGCAGGGGACCAAGATGACTATCCCTACAGACGACTGGAAAGTACTCAAGACCGAGGAACCCCAGCGTAATAGCGGGACACTTGTACTACTTATTAACAGCAAGTGCCTGGTGGCGCTCGAAAGAGTTGATCATAAACTTCTTTTCGGCCTAAGGCAGGCATGGATAAAGGTGTTCAAAACGGTGTCATCTAACGACGAGGCTGACTCCAATGAAGAGCCCAGTGGGCGTTTGGGTGACCTAACTGTCATCGAGGTCAAAAAGGAACTAGCCTGTATGAGTTCCGATGCAGCTGTGGAGGCGGTGGTGCAAGCGACTATCCAGGTGCAACATCAGTGGCACCGCCTGTAGTAGGAGGCCAAAATGTCGAAGTGCCTGTAGATCAATCTTAAGCGCAGTCGATATGCCTCGGATAATCTGCAGGTCTTCCTACGCGAGAGACTAATACTAACTTGGAGCTATGCGTTTTCTAGTTGTAACACCAAGTATTTAGTCGTGAACAAGTTGTAGTCGAGGGGGTGAATAAAAAAATGCTTTTCATTTTCCATCTACTCAAGAGTACACTGGTGTAGCTACACCAGGAAAAAGAAACACGCCTAATGTTTCTAACTCGTTTCAAATTACATAATACCAAGTGGAAGTCGAAACGAGTTTATGTTAAGTCGAACCAAAGTATTTGAAATAAATTAATTCAGAGATATCACAAAAGCCAGACTGGCACACGCACTTAACAGCAAAACTAAATCGAGCAATTAACTTGAAAAAATGGTCAACACCCTTGAGAGTGCTTTGAACACATCATACAGAGCATGGAGAATATACAAGGAGACAAAACTCTTATGGGGAAAATGACAGGAAATGGATGGGTAGAAGAAACTAAACTTCTAGTTCATTTTTGGCCACAGATGTCACCTTTGTCCGATGTACCCCACATGAAATTAATAAAAATTCATTGGAAACATCAAAAATTGATTAATTACGAATAATCGCATTGATATAAATTGAATTTAGAAGCTGGTAAACAGCTGTAAGCTGGTAAACGTAAAATATATTAGTAATAAACGAACTTTGCCATGAACCGGATAAATACAATCGGCCATGTTTTTTGGGGTACATTTGACTGCAGCGCCACCAATAATGAAACGAAAATTGACAACACGTAGTTTTGTTTCCTTGGTGCCTGTTCACACGGGTCGCTTTGAGGCGCGACAAAGCGAACGAAAAAGCGAACATTTGTTTACACGATTCGCTTTGTGTCCAGTCGTTTTTATGACAGGTGGAACAAAAGGTACTGGAACAAAGTTTGTGATTTTTATAAAAGTGACATAAATTCATGGCTGCTCCTAAAGTTTTACAAAATAAATTTCGCACGAAAACAAAACTGAAGCCTGAAAATTGTCCTATCACACGTCTGCTCCCTCTGCGGATGAAACGAAAATAAAATGGAACAGTAAGGGGATACAAAATGGAATTAAAACAGTCAGCTGGTCAGAAAAAGCGAACGTGAGTGGCTTTCAAATCGAGACGCACTTCCTTCCCACCCGAACGCTCCCCGCACCTGTAAATTTCGTGTTGAAAGGTCGCGGCAACCACCCATGTGAACAGGCACTTGTATAGCCTCCATGATACAGAGTGTCATGCCCAGTCAAATATAGTAAGGCTAAGCCCACACTGCACCGAACAACACACAAACAAGTAAAAAGCAATTGTTTTGACTGGCTCCACTGACATATAATAATGGACTGCTCATCAGACATTATTCCCATACAAACCGATGGCACCTAAAAGTATAGAAGAGTATAGTCCTCTCGCTCATCCATAAGCCCCATTTGTCACCGAACTCAAATTTTGTTAATTTTCGTGTTAAAAGTTCAGTGCATTCACTGGCAGAAATAAAATAGTGCCAAACTTGAGAAAATAAAATTTGCCATTCAAAAACTGAACACTTTTCCATTTTATTAAATATTTTTACTCTTGACTTTCAATAAACCACAAAATACGATAACTTTTTTATCTTTGCAGTAAAATTAGAACGGTAAATAATATTCTGGAATGATTTTAAGCGAAATTTAAAATAAAACCGCCACAACGGTTGCACGATATTGAAGTTGCCATACCTGATTTCATTTTTTCCTTTGAACTAATGTCAGAATATTTACAAAAAATAGATGGGTATAGTGATTTTTTTATTTCTGTCTCGTTTCGCCATAAGACTCGGAATCACTGACATTTAGATGAAACAAGGGTAGAGGACTCGCATGGTTTAACATAAATATTTGTAATTAATGAAAAAATGCATTTTAAAAGGGAAATAACATCAAAATTGCATTTGTATTTTTTTTAACAAAAATTTATTTTGTTTCCATCGTCCAAAAACGAATATAAAAAATTTTAAGTTACAAAAGTACCTGAAGTGTTTACATGTCAGTGAGAAAAGGTTTGTCAACTATGGAACGAATTGGTGCCATGAAAATTTCTTGATGAGCAGTCCATTCTATATGTCAGTGACTGGCTCCCAAAACCCATCAAATCGAGTAAAACAAAAACAAAGCAAAAACATATTTGACGTGCTTGATTTAATGTAGGTTGACGTTGTAGCCAGTCAATGCTGGGTTGTAGCCAGTCAATATGTTGTAGTAATAGCAACTTATTTTTTTGTGTGATATTTCTAAGCTCAGAAGTCACCCTTTGTATTACCAGTCCGTTTTGTCGTTTGTCACGTCATGGTGCAAAGTCTAGCAGTAAGCTTAGTACGGGGGGGAGGTTAAGGGTTATGAAGTTCGGGAGGGTGTTGGAGAAGGTGGCGATGAACCATGCGTTTGAACTCTTGGATGTTGTAGTAGTTCGGAAATGCTGACTGCCAGAGGTTGTTCCACAGTCGAGTTGTTCTATTTAGAAACGAATTACTAGTTTGTAGAGTGCGCGAAAATACAGGCTGCAGGTGGAGGGAGTGAGACGAGTGGGCTATGTCATGTTAAGTGAAACAGTGGAAAGAAAGTTTTGGGTGCATCATTTAAATGGAAGATCCAGATTAGCACACTGGATCGAAGTTGAAACCTGAATGTGTGGCAAAACAAGGACCAAGCAGTCATCACAGGCATGCTTTGTTTGCTTGCCTTCGTTTTTTGGTCTGACTGGTTTAGTGTGGGTTGCTTCCTTAGAATGCGTGTATATTTTGTCTGTTTGCTTTGACTGCTTTGTGTGCCTGTGTGTGCTTGTGTGGGATTGCCTGTGCTTTGCGTGTTCCTACCGATTTGTTTGGCGCAGTGTGGGTTGTTTCATTTAAACATTATAGGGCCTATTCACACAGTGCACATTCATGGCGCCTAAAACCGGTTTTATAGATGAGAGAGGGAAGGGAGCGGAAGAACTTAACGAAACATTTTTCACGCAAAACCAAACGCGTGAAAACTAGCACACATATAAAAAGTTACTTCTATCTCTTGCATTCTTTAGCTCTGTTTTTCTCTAACAAGTAAATTTCATCTGCAATACATTTAAAGGTTCCTGTATAGCATTCAAATTTACTACACTATTTACGCCCCGTGTGAGTTGCTAGGAGTTGAATAAAACCGGTTTTACTCACCACAATTATGGCAGCGTGTGAATATGCCCATACATAGTGGGCTGCGAACATTTTGGAAAACTGCTTTGTTTATTTTGCTCTAACTTGTGTGACTTAGTAGGGGCGCACTAATTTTAACATGAGGATTGAAATTTGAAAATTCTAAAAAAATGTATTCTTTTGCTTTTGTTTTGCTCTGACTCCTTCAGTGTGGGTTCAGCCTGACAGTTTTTCCACCGTGGTGGGCTCAGCAAATTTCTCTCTAAGCAACCCTGCCAACCGTCAGTGAAACGGCACATGTACAGACTCTCCAATGGAAGCCCTGGAACTTCTCTTAAAAACCAACTTCAACAGTTTCCAAGAAGCCGACCTTAACAGGGGCCCAGAGTTGCTACTGTAAACCAAAGTCCAGATATAACAAGTCTTTCATCTTCATACAAAATTTCCCCCCCGTTAGTTGTGTGCGTGCATATATGAACAACATTGCTGAGCACAACTCAACGCATACATCGTGACTCGGCGAGATAAAGCCAGATTTTCTCTCTTCGATAAAGTATGCAGACAATGCAGAACATAAAAGGAAGGAAAATTGAATCTGCTGTTTTTTTTCATAAATAGTAAATATGCACCAATACATCAAGTTTATCTCCATATAAAATCATAAAATCTTCCGCTGACTAGTTGTGCGCGAGCGTGTATAAAAATGGTGCATTCTCTCTCTGGTACCCTGACATCGTCATTTGAAGAATGTGTGCATATAGCTGTTCGCCTTTCACTCACTAACCATATGAAGATGAAAGACTTGTTTATATCTAGACTTTGCTGTAAACCTGTCAAGTTTTCATTCTGGAAAATGTGAGGTGAGTCATGCACAGTTTCTCCCCGTACAAGTCGTCAGGCATGGACAGCATAATGTCGGTTGTGCTCAAAAAAACGCATGACATTATTGATCCACGGCTTGTCGCAATCTACAAGAAGTGCCTACAGTGGCGTGCCCCGTTCCTGGAGGACAGTCAAAGTGATCTTTATCCCGAAAACAGGCAAAACGCGGGCATGAAGTGTCAAGAGTGCTAGACCTACACCTTTGTAACTCCATAACACAGGTCCCTATGTCTACTGCAAACGCAGATTGGTGGACACTGCTCTTTATGTAGGAGGGCTAGTACTAGTCCTCTCTAGAATATACACAGTTTAACCTGGCAGTTTTCGTAGATTTAGAACGCGCTTTTAACAACATCAGCGCCATGGCCATCCCGAAGGCCTGGCGGAAATCAGGATCCTTAATGGAGTCAGTCAATGGATCCTCCGCATACTGGAAACTGGAATTATCCATAAAAACTGGGGCAATAGCAGAGTAATAAAGTCGACGTGCCGCAGCACATCTCAGGGTAGATTCCTCCCGCCTCTGCTATGGCTGATGGCGATGGACAAGATCTTAAAGACACTAGACAACCACAGAGTAAAAGGAATTGCTTATGCGTACGATCCTCTACACAATCAGTGAGATTATGGAGATGACTTTTGGAAGGGTTAGCTCGTGGTCCAACCGCTGCGGGCTAACCGTCAACCTGAAGACAGAATTCATGCTTTTCACAAACAAGACTAAAATACCTACCTTTGGTCCATGAAGTTTTCAACGTGCGTCAAAAATCACACATCCCAGTAGGGAATTTACGAATTCACGAAATCGGAATGCAGGATATCTTGGTAGAAATTGGAAGGCTTTATATTGGAATGTATGGTAAGGCAAAAAATAGCTCTTATGCCTTCACACTGGAATGAATTGCATTGCAAAAGGTGGTCGTTATGCCTTCGACCGTAGGACATCGCAATGTTAATCGAAGGGATGATTCGATCTAGTAGACAAAGTAGACATTACGCATTCGAAGGAAAGTGTACAGAATCGACTGGAAGGCTTCCACTCCCTACTGGGATTGTTGTGTTTTAATAGCGTGATGTTTGTATGACGAAAAAGGGAGAAAAGAAAATCAAGAAAACGTCTGCTGTGAGTGGTCTACCTGTGATGGCAGACCCTCTCGGTCCCTCAGCTTCCCTCTCCCAAAAACTCGTGCTTTATGCAGCAAAAAACGTGTCGTGTAGATCAGGTCTACCCGTGATGGCAGTCCCTCTCGGTCCTTCAGCTTCCCTCTCCCAAAAACTCGTGCTTTATGCAGCAAAAAACGTGTCGTGTAGATCAGGTCTATGGAACGAATTGGTGCCATGAAAATTTCCTGATGAGCAGTCCATTCTATGTCAGTGGGTGTAGTTCAATAGGCCAAGCGAAGCGAGTAGCCGCGGTGCTTTTGGACCCAATACCGCACTACAAAAGAAAAAGATTCTCACCACTCCCTCGTCAAAAAAACATATACCAACATATAAATCTTTCACAAACTTGAGGGGTGTTTTTTTAATCTGTTCCAGCACAGAACAGAATAGCTTCCATACAAAAGTCTTGTCCCCGATAATTATCAAGAACACTATCCAGCACAAAGGGAAATTTAAATTTCCCTTTTCTCACATACGTTTTTTAACTTGACAGTACAAATAAAGTAAAATGTTTTGTTTACAGAATGAAAAACGAGAAAAATTAATGGAGAGATAAATAAGACCGATCTTTATGCAATATTAGAAGAAATTAAAATGTCCAAAGCCGTAATTTATGTTAATAAAAATGAAAATCTCCCTTGCCGTTTTTTTAATGTTCCAGGACAGAACAGAATAGAACAGATTAAAAAAACACGGCATTGAATTCACTATCAAAATAAATTCTTAAAATAAAATCAACGAAAAATTCCAATTGGAATAATACAAATGTGCACCGCCCATGCTTTCGAAAATAACAGTCGCTTACATTCCGAAATAGCAACTGTCACAAAAATGGCACTTTTCGAAAAAATATTCGGAGACAGCAAGAGGTCGTGCTGTGTCGCTCTGTCAGTGTTTGTGGTCGTACGAAGAGTTTGATAACCAAAATCCCAAAAGCGGAGTTTTGTGAGTTGCGACTTGTCGTTTTCGTTTATTTCAGTGAAATTTTTGTATAATTATAAAAATATCTGCGGAGAAAAGTAGTCTCTTTTATAAGTAATTTTGCATAAGGCAGTTTAAGTTTAAACAAATGAATTTGATTCGAAAATTATGTGATAACAAAAGTTGAAAAGTGTACAAAAGAGTGACTCTTTACTATCGAGGATTTTTTGAGACTTTATATTTGATTAATTTACATCAAAGCCGTAATATATAAAAAAGGATTAAGGTGCGGGGCTTTATTATTTTATCATTAATTATTAAAAATTAAACTAAAGAAGACCACAGATTTACGTTTCTGCTTCCCAAAATTCATTCTCTACCTGGAATAGCAGCAATACAAGTTTTTCACCTGGTCGTAGCATGTCCATATGAGATTTGTTTACATTCGAATTTGCGAAGGGAAAATCGAATGTTTTACGCGTAGCTATTGTATTTTGGTTTGATGACATCATTTTCTGTCGGTTACCTTGTTTTTGCATAATAATTGACAAGTTAACTCCCACGATTTGGGATTCCGACGTGCAACTACTTGTGGGGCTGATATCTTGACAACGAATCTTTAGCTTTATTTATGAAAATCCTTTTGTTGATATTGATCATAACCTAATTAGTTGCGGAGTTCTAAAAATCATTGAAGTAGATTTCATTTAAATGAATGGAAAGGCGAACATGTACCTTATTCCGGGACCATGGCATGTGTTCAACATACCAAACGATAACATCAGGGCTTCCAACTTTTTCCAAGCCTTTCTGAAGAATTTTTATAGATGACATCAACACGAAATAATTTTCAGAAGTATGTACTTTGCCAAACGTTGACCTTCCTTCGTTTTGTTTTTATTAAACGATGGGAATATTTTTTTTAATTTTATATTTTATTGAGACATTTCTACGTTGGAGGTGGAGTTCGGTTTTTTGAATTTCTAATTAGATTGAACAAATAAAGTTGATTCAAAGTCCGAAGTGAATCAGTCAGCCACTTTACTACTAACAATTATATTAAGAATAAAATTCAATTAAATGCCGTAAATATTTAACTGAAATTATCACTGAAGAACTATTTCTGTTAATTACTTCAGTAGAACAAGATTTTTTCACTTAATAAAACGCTTGTATACAATGTGTTATTTTAAGATTTCCTTCTTAATTATTTTCGTAACAGTGCCCTATTTAGTGGCCGCTCATGATTACTTTGCCCTAAACAAGTTGTAGATGCTGTTTTATTTCTTCTCCAAAATTAGAAATTTAATCAAGCACGTAATTGCTTAAATGTAACTAAAATTAGTACAGGGATTGGACCTGCAGATCCAATTTAAATTCTTACGTATTATCAGCAAGATTAAATTAATTAAAACCCAAAAATGATGTGATAACGTAATAGAATAAGTAAATCCTTGATTTTATGCCCTCTTTATGTAAAGTAACTTTACAAGGACTGACAAACAATCAATTATTTATAGAACATTTGAATCACCAAAAGACATCTGTAATTTTGTGGGAGGACTAAGCTAACGTGTTGAAGGGTTTCATTTTATGAAATAGTAATTGAATTCCAAAACAGCCGGAATGTTATTTGTTGTTCATAAGTAGATAATCAATAAAAGAGAGAACATCTTTCTTATTCTTCAGTCTTGTTTAATCCCTCGTGTGACTAGGGCGGAAACATTTATTTCCTCTATTGGTCTGATCATTTTTGTGACAGCTTTCAATCTGTCTAGGATCCCCGTTATCTTACCGTCTACCAGATTCTTTTGCAAGTTTCATTTTCGCTTAGCAGGATGTTCTTAATCCAATTTTATTTCCTCGGCCGAATATCGTTTTGTCAGTGGCGGGCTAAAGGTTGCAGATTCGGACGGAGAATTCTAGGAGAGCCTCCAGAAGTTCTCAGACAAATTCCAAATAAGGCCGAAATTATATGTTCCTGCAGTAAGAAGCAGTTGATAACAACAAAGAAACGGTGTTACGATAAATCTAATTCCCTCAAAATGCTTTCAACATACAATATATTAAAGTTGCAGGATCAATGAAAGCTGCGGTTGCTGTATACTTACTTTTCTCGCCTTGGCTGATCAAATAAATTTTGTGTTTCCTAAAGAGACAATCGAGCACAACGAAGTGCAGCAATCCGAGGAATGCGCAACACAAAAATCCGAGGAATGCGCAACATGGAGAGGTAAATGTTCAGATTAACTCCTCCACGCCCGATTGTGATGAAATTTTTACACGAGGTACAGTTAATTATGTACAACTCAGGTATGTTAATAAAAAATGTCGCTCAAGTCCCGTTATCTTGTAATTCCACTTCAAAGTGCGGAAATTTTTAAAATTCAAAATGCAATTATTGCCATATTATTTCACCAATATTGATGAAATTTACACATATTGTATATTTCGATGTGGACAATTTATTTTTGGAAAAAAATTGGCACTCATGCACCGTTACTTTTTTATTTAACTTTATAGTACTTAAATTTCAAAAATGCGATAATTGTCAAAGTACACCACATTTTTTTATGAAATTTATATATAATGTATATCTTTGTCAGTATAATAAATTGGTTTTAAAAAAATTGCCTCCTATATACCGTTTTTTAATACATTTCTAAAGCACGTCATTGTATGGGAGTATGAAATAATAACTGCCACATTCGACTTTTAATTGTTTTAAAATTTATATATTTCATATATTTCAAATAATTAAAAAGTTTAAATATGAAAATTAACATTTTTATACTTGCCAATATATGAAATATATAAATTTTAAAATAATTAAAAGTCGAATGTGGCAGTTACTATTTCATACTCCCATACAATGACGTGCTTTAGAAATGTATTAAAAAAAACGATATATAGAACGCAGTTTTTTTAAAAACCATTTAATTATACTGACAAAGACATACATTATATATAAATTTCATAAAAAAATGTGGTGTACTTTGGCAATTATCGCATTTTTGAATTTTAAGTACTATAAAGTTAAATAAAAAAGTAACGGTGCATGAGTGCCAATTTTTTTTCCCAAAAATAAATTGCCCACATCAAAATATACAATGTGTATAAATTTCATCAATATTGGTGAAATAATATAGAAATTATGACCTGTTCAATTTTTGAAATTTCGGTACTTTGAAGTGGAATTACAAGATAACGGGACTTGACCCACACTTTTTATTAACATACCTGAGTTGTACATAATGAACTGTACCTTGTGTAAAAATTTCATCAAAATCGGGCGTGGAGGAGTTAATCTGAACATTTACCCACGGAGAATATAGGCGAAGGGGTATGGAGAGCAAGCATTTCAACTCCCATTCTTTAGCAAAGCGCAGATTGGGATTATTATGGGCATATGAAAATTCTCAGCCGATGCCGATAGGGGTTTTTATTCCGAGGCTTTGGAGAGAAATACATTTCATGTTCGATTCATCAGCTAAACCTGAGTTGGGGTTTTTTGTGGGCATAGGAAGATTCGTAGCCGATTTACTGTGCACAACGCTTAGAATAGAGAAAAGAAGGAAGCGCAATTAATTAAAATCGGGGAAGCATTTCGGCAACACATATTTACAGCACTCCCATAGTAGTTGTGCAGTTCCCGGACAGTGGCGGTATCACATTTAGTCAAAAACCGGAAGGGGATTGCGTTTCTCAGCAACCATCCAAATGAGAACACATCACTTGGCTGAAAATGTTTGGAGCAAACGCGAACGAATTTCGGTACGCCTCTGTCCGGGAACTGCATGAAACCTATGAACATACGGTTGTTTCTTTTCTTTTAGAGCAGAGGTTCTTTAATTAAAGTGCTTCCCTCCAATCCGTATACATGTACGCTATTTTCGGTTCCTTATCTTCTCTATTCTAAGGCACAACGTTGATGGGTTCTGTCGCGAGGCTATGCAAGGAAATCCGATCCGTGTCCTGTTCATCAGCTATGCGCGAGTTTCTAAGGGCTAGTTTCACACGGGCCGATTTTTTCAGAAGATTTTTCCTAGTTGGTTGTCGGCCCGTGTGACACTGGCCAAGATAATAATAAAGCTATATATTAACTGTACAATAACAAGCGATAATTATTTACTGTTTTACTAATGAATTTGAATATAATATATTTGAATATTTACTGTTATTATTTGGGAAAATAAAACAATGAAAAATATATTATACAGTATAGACAGAAAGAATTTGAATCTAACATGGATATAAAAAAACCATTGAAATTAGTCGAAATAGGTATACATATGTATGTATGTCGAAAAGATGGTTTCGATGATAAAACTAAAGTGCAAGGGTTTGCTAACATGAATCAAACTGAATCGATTTCAAAATTTGTATAACAGCTAGAGGTTGTGATTTCTCGATAAATTCAACTTCTCGAGAAATTGAGAAAATCAAATTTGTTTTTGTCGAGAATTCTCGAGAATTTTCGAGAAATTCTGATAATTAACCCTTTGAGTGCGGGAGATTTTTTCCATTCATATGCCTAAAATACCGGCGTTTTTTTATGTAAAAGTCAAAGCGGCCGGCTGTTGATAGGCTTTGATTTAACGAACAAAAAAGCGTAGGGGGGTGGGTGGGGATAGTCGTAACGATTTAGGCGCTAGGGCGTTTTCAAATTATTTTGTTAGAATTTTACATATCATATCGTAGTTTTTCAACCGTATAACCTATTTACATGAATAAAGTAGACAGTGTACGCAGACGGTTCCAACTTTCAGAGTTGGGTGTCGTCAAAATAAAAAAAAATTTTAACAAAAATTTCAACTAAAACCACATTTTTCTCCAAAAAAATGCGTAGTTAACTTATAATTTTTTTTCCCAAAATTAAATAGCTATGAATAATGTCCAGACAATTTTTGTGCTACGGGCTTTACTTTTGAAGTTATAAGCCTTATTTTGTGCTTTTTTAGTATGTACTTGTTTTCACCTAAGCTTTGTCGAAAAGTACCAAAAAAAGTCAATTTTAACATCAAAATTTGCTAATATCTTCAAAAGTAAATGCCGTAACGCAAAAATTATCCGGAAATTGTCCAACTTTCTAATTTGCAAAAAAAAATATTGGTTAACTACGTATTTTTTGGAGAAAAGGGTAGTTGAAGTTGATGTTTTTGTTAAAAAAAACAAAATTTTGACTTTGATGACTCATAACTGAGGAGCGTCGGAACAGAAACCGATAAAGCACATTTTGACATTATTTTTTTTATGATGGGAATTGGTTGTTTTCGTACTGTACCTATAAGCATCGTTAATCGAACCTGTTCAGAAACGGTTAAATCCGCTTCAAAAACCTTCCCAAAATATACTGACCTATACATAAACCTATAAAATAGGACATTTTTTTCAATTTCCCCAAAAAATTGCATGTGATATATCGGTTTTTGTTCCTAAGCTCCTCAACTCTGGAAGTCGGTAGGATAGAACCAAGACCCTCGTAAGTACAGGCCTGGAAGCAGCCATGCACAACCTTCTAAATACAGGGTGTCCCACGAAAAGTAACAAAGCGGCCGGCTGTGGATAGGTTTTGGTAGACGAACAAAAAATCGTATGGGTGGGGGGGGGGGGGGGAAATCGTAACGGTTTAGCCGCTAGGGCGTTTTGAAGTTTTTTTGCTAGAGTTTTACATATCACCCTGTATTTTTGTAACCCTATGACCTATTTTCATAAATAAGGTATCAGTGTACGCAGAATACTCCCACCTATCTAAAGCTGTAAAAATGAAGGTTCTACCGTACCAGGTTCCAGAGCAATGAGTCATCAAAGTCAAAATTTTGGTTTTTTTTTTACTAAAATTTCAACTAAAACCACCATTTTCTCCAAAAAATACGTGATAAACCTAAACTTTTTTTTGCAAAATTAGAAAGCTTGAACAATTTCCTATGAATAATGTCCAGACAATTTTTATGCTACGGCCTTTACTTTTGAAGTTATTAGCAAGTTTGATGTTGAAATTGACCTTATTTGGTGCTTATTTGGTACTTTTTAGCAAAGCTTAGGTGAAAAAGTACTAAAAAAGACCCAATTTTAGCATTAAAATTGCTTTTAACTCCAAAAGTAGAAGTCGTAGGAAAAAAATTCTCTAGACATTATTCATAGGAAATTGTCCAAGCTTTCTAATTTTGCAAAAAAAAGTTTAGGTTTATCACGTATTTTTTGGAGAAAATGGTGGTTTTAGTTGAAATTTTAGTAAAAACAAACCAAAATTTTGACTTTGATGACTCATTGCTCTGGAACCTGATACGGTAGAACCTTCATTTTTACAGCTTTAGATAGGTGGGAGTATTCTGCGTACACTGATACCTTATTTATGAAAATAGGTCATAGGGTTACAAAAATACAGGGTGATATGTAAAACTCTAGCAAAAAAACTTCAAAACGCCCTAGCGGCTAAACCGTTACGATTTCCCCCCCCCCCCACCCATACGATTTTTTGTTCGTTTATCCAAAACCTACCCACAGCCGGCCGCTTTGTTACTTTTCGTGGGACACCCTGTATAGAAGGTTATGAGCCAGGCCAACTAATACTAACATAGCTGAAAACAGGCCAAAAATATTCTGACAGTTGTGGAATTAACATGGCCGAAGCCATACGAAGCAATTTTTTAAGTTTGTTTTTGCACTAAAAAGTGGTAAAATATTGTATATTATAACTTTTTGGTGCACATGGATTATCAGTGATTAGTGCTTTAGTGATTTAATAAAAAAAATTAAAATGAATTGAGTGGTGAAGTGTATTTTAAGAGTGTTAATTGATTAGGTGACCATTTTTGTTTACATTCGCGGTGGTTTTTTCGTGTTAATTTAGGGAAAAAATGTTGAATTTGTGTAGTAATATAATAAAAAGTGCTTTTTAAGTGATTAAAGATTATTATTGAATAGTTATTAAAAACATAAGTGCAGAAAAATGTGAAGGAAAAGTAAAAAAGTTATTGTTATTCATGTTGTGTGGTAGTACTTGCACTTATGTTTTTAATAACTCTTCTATAATAGTTTTTAACTACTTTAAATTCACTTTTAATTCCATTACTACACAAATTCAACACTTTTTCCCTAAATTAACACGAAAAACCACCGCGATTGTAAACAAAAATGGTCACCTAATCAATTAACACTCTTAAAATACACTTAACCACTAATTTTTTTTTAATTTATGGACTGAGATCACTAAATAACTTATCACTGATAATCCGTGTGCACTAAAAAGTGATAAAATACAATATTTTACCACTTTTTATTCCAAAACCAAAGTTAAAAAATTGCTTCGTACGGCTTCGGACATGTTAATTCCACAACTGTCAGACGATTTTGGCCTCGCACAGACACAACCAAAAAGTCTGCTTCCAGGCCTGTACTTACGAGGGTCTTGGTAGAACCTAAGCTAAAGGGGCCTATCCACTAGTGAGCATGCATGACATGCAAGAACGGGCTTTTAGATAAACGGGGAAGTGGAGATGATGAGGGGCCTCATCTCCACTACCCCGTTCATCTAAAAGCTCGTTCTTGCATGTCATGCATGCTCGCTAGTGGATAGGCTCCTTTAGCTTGGCTCTTGGTTCTCGAGAATCTGGCAATAATTGGAAAAAAACCGTTTTGCTGATATCTCGATAACGGTTGTTTGGAAAAATAAATGAGTGTCATTTTCGTTTTTAGCGACCTCAAACTAGGCTAAAAAACACTTCTCCTATTAGGTAGCAATTAAGAAAAATTTTGTAAACTAGTGATAATCAATGTAGAAAACAATCGATATTTAAAAAAAGTGTAGTTCTTCTTTCTCCGTAGTTTAAAATTGTTTTGATTTAAATAATTTTTTTTATAACAAAGAAATAACCACCAGTTGCTACCAGTTCGAACTACTCCAATTTACAAGCAGTAGAAGTAGAGGATTGTTGGGCCTATTTTGTGTTTTCTTTATAATTGACCAAAATTGGAACGGTCAAAACTCAAAGACTGTAAACTAATTTTATTGGAATTGCGAATTTTAACAACTGAAGAGGCAGAAATAAAATGTTCACGTGGGATCAGATTATTTAATTCAAACGAGGCTGTCAAAATAACCGAATTTTAAGTGTTGCGCAAGATAAAACTATTTCAGCAGAACCCGCAACTTTTGCACGCCTTCTTTTAACCAAAATGTTCCTCATTGATACTGCAGGCTTGGCTTATGAAACTGTATTTGTGCCGAATGTTTTTTATACGATTACAACAAACATCGATGTATTAGATTGCTTAGCAAATGGCGCTGTTCCTAAATAAGCTCATGTTGGAAGGAGAAGTAAGGGTTATGTGGATTGATTTCCCAAACTCACTAAAGATTGGCCAAAAAATAATGAAAAAAGTCCCTGGACATGTAACTGCTATTCAAATTAGGAAAACTGCTGTACCGATAGGAAGTAGATCAGAACCTTTTCCACTAAATATCAACAAAACGCTAAATGTTAAGCGATCGCATCTACCTTTACTTTGCGCTTGTGGAATACGACTCATAATCAAAGGAAAGGATTGAAATCAATTATACAAAACTCGAATGTTTTACTTTTAAACGAAACGTGGTTACTCAATATACCAAAGTTCCATTGTATAATTAAATATAAGCGATCAAACGTTCGAGCTGGAGGCTGGTTGCCATATATCAAAATGTTCACGACACTACTAACATTATTACGCCGAGTATCGATATAACTGTGAAACAGTGGATTTACAAGTTTTAATAGCAGTTTACATTACTCCAAATCAAAAGTCTAACCCGGCCATTACACGGGTCAGTTCTACTGACACTGTCGCTGACACTGACTCGTGTAAATACTCACTGACGCGCTTTTTTTACTGACAAGTCAGCACTGACGAGACAGTTTTCGAGTCAGTGCTGACTAGTCAGTGAAATGTCAAATTCTTATTTTTAAATGGCGGAGTACGGATGCTATGAATATGTCTTTAGAAAATATAATTAAAAAATCTCAAAATTCGTTTATTTTAGGAAAAAATGCCAGAAAAAGAATTTAATCGTCTGGAAATCATCAACCTAATTGAAAAGTACGAGGAAAATCCTTGTTTAAGGATTGATTCAATATTTTCTTTTTATAGACTTCCTTTTCTCTTCCCTTTTCATGTCTTCAATAATTTGTGTTAATAATAATGCAGTCAAGGAAGCATGTACACTGGTCGACGACATTTTAGAAATGAACTGACATCAGTTGACCGAACGTAATCTACGCAGAGTCAGTCGATTTGACAGACCGAGTCAGTACTGGCAGTCAGCAGAACTGACTCGTGTAATTGCCGGGTAATTCTTGAAACAATTATTATGGCCATACACCAAAGCCTGAGGAGAATTTCTTGACAGAGGCGAAGATTCGGGTCCACTTTTTAACTTTCTCCAAAAGCATGTAAATTTTACCATGAATAATGATCGATTCGTTTAAACAACATGACACGGCACCACCATTCAAGCTGTATTGACCGATGCGTTAAGACCGTTAGTATGAAACTCGGATAAGAGCAGAGAACATCATAGACTAGAAGGTGGCATCGGGTGGTGTATGGAAGAAAGTGGAGGAGATGCTAAATATGCTCCACCAGAAGGTAAGGCGGAAAGAAACCAAAAGGAAGAGAGTAAGGCTTAGAAATACCAGTAGTATTAGGAGGTAGATAAAAGCTGATCCAGCTGGCGACGCATTGCTAAAAAGGCCTTCTCGCGGGAGAATGGGTTGACTAGTAGGTGATATTAGATAGGATTAGAATCCGGTATAACCGACAGGCTGGAGCACAGTGGCGGTTCGTAAGGTTCAGGATAAGGGAAGCAATGCGAAGGGCGTCAAAGCTAATGTGCGCCGCGAGCGATAAAAGTAAAGGTATCGGCGGCTTTAATTAAAAAAACTGAAAAATAACAAATATGAAAACGAATTAAGTAATTAACCCCATGCAAAAGTATAAAACCATACTACCAATCTATTTTGTTGTTATTTTAATATAATAAAAAATAATATAGTAAGGTATACATACAGCGGCGAACAGAAGTCAACGTACACCATATAAAATAGCGAGAATTCGTATTTTTATTTTATTTTTAAAAATTGTAAAAAATTTTGATATTACAATAAAAGTACCAAAACATTTTATTGCAATTCCATAATAAATTGATTCTTGATCGATTCAGAATCAAATAAAGCAAGATTCAAGCAATGGCCTTCCTTTCCGTCACCGGGGTTACTCGCATTTCCTTGATCGCGGCGTTGGAGGGTATAATTAACTTGGTACTTATCCATCTTTACGTAGAAAACCCGCTATAAGCGCTACGCTGAGTTTGTGAATAAATGGTCACTTGGGCAATGATCTTCAGTGGACATTCTCCAGTTGTGGGTATTGCAAAGAAAAAAATTCAGAAGAGAAGATCCTAAAGTTTAATAACGGTTTTTTCCTGAATGGTTCATATGGTACAGGGATGGCTTCGTGATAGAGGTATGTGGAAGTGCCTTGTCTGGGATGAAACACCAAATTGTGGAGGAAATTCATCTTAGGCATCCTAGCTACTGTCTTTAAAGCAGAAGTGTAGGCTTTAATGACATGTACTTGCAGGAGACAAGTCCGTTTTGTCGTACGTACTTAAGAAGGGCCTAGTCTGAATTACTCTGAGACTGCCCACGTACTCTTGATTAACTTGGTATTGTTAATTAATTTATCCTTATTTGGTCCCAGGTTATCGCCACTTCGAAAACAATGAAACGTCGGGCGCCTCTGATCAGACAGAGCTCTAGCACTTATTTATCGGTCTGGAACTGATAATTGAGCACCCACCCACAGTTTGGTGCAGAAGGAAAGGGGGGAATTGTCTGTCATCATGTTCTCCGTCATATAGTAATGAGAAGCATCTCGCTGTTTAACGTGATCTGGCGCGAATAGATATGACTGATCGGCAAATCACTAGGTAAACTGCTAAACCTGTTTAAGAGAGCTGGGATTACATATCTGAACTATAGGGGCTGTAGTGTAACAGGTGCAAATGGCCGGCTCGGTACCTTTGAAAAATATAACTCATTCTCATTAAAGAAAATGAAGAAGGTGCGTTCAATCACTGAATTTTTTATAATTTCTATTTTCTTAGCTTTATAAATTATCTCCAGTCTTCTTTAATCGAATACACAGCGTTGCTGATGTATTCTGGGTTATTCCTACGTTTGGCTGGTGCCGTAAGTATCGCGCCGAATTTTAAACGTTTCTAAAAAAGATTACTGTCTAAAATTCTCTTCCCGTTTCGCTGGAAGAATTAGGTCAACACACTCCTTAATTATCTAGGTGTAACCTTGAAACCAAATCGCCTATCAATTATCTAAATGGGTCGAATTTCTAAAGAGATTTCAGTCGTAGACAAGTAGAATATTTAGCAATCTTTTATTAGTTTTAGTATAGGGACTGATCCACTGAAATTTTCACTCCTAAAATCCATTTAATTTTTTCTGTTCTCTATGAACGAGGTTTTTGGTACAAAAGTTGAACTTGGAAGAACCGTCTGAGACTGTTCACAACAATAGTTACAGAGAAGTTGTCGTCAAAATATATATTTCCTTTAACTTAAGGCCCCCATACATGGTCAAATTGGATGTACATCCAGATTTTCATCAAACCCATGCGCGCACCGAGTTTTGATCGGCCGACCGGCTCACAATCGATGGTTTTGGTTATACATCCCACTTCGATGTACATCCAATTTGACCGTGTATGGGCGTCTTTAGAGATTTTACTAAATCTGACGCAAAAAAAATTATTTGAGTCCATTCATTCGAGTTAAGAATGCTCAAAGCGTAATACCAAAAATTGGTATTTTATCGAAAAGAGTATCGAAAGTTATATATTTTTTTAAAGTATGTAAAACTAAAATGGAATGTCTGCAGACGATTAGTTCCAAAATATAAATTAAATTGCAAAGCTATATATGTATAACCAAATTTTTTTTTCAGCCTATTTTCAAGAGATTATATTCATAAAAATTGTGTCGGGAACGTGAAAACGTCAATCTAGATACACTTTTGATTTCCTAAAAATAGATTTAATCCAATCTTACTGAAGTGATCTGCAGCAAAAGAGGAAAAAGGGGGAATCATCTTTCTTGCTGCAGAAGAAAAAAAGAAAGATTATAATTTCATTGAGGTCCACATAATAATTAATTTCATTCAACGATATCATCACGTTCATTCACACAAAAAAACATACAAATTCAATATAGCAGAAATTGTGATCAACATCAGCATTTTTTAAGTGACATCATATCCAGAAACCTTCACATAAATCGATGACGCATGCCAACTGAAAGATCTGTTTTAACGGTTTACTCAGCAGTGCTTTAAGAAAGTCCACAAAAACTAGAGAAAGTTGTTAAGTTGTAGGTGTTGCTGTCACATGTTTTAATAAAATTGATAAGCTGATAATAAGTTCAGGGAGAAGCTAAGTGGGCGTCACTTGATTTAGTTTGTTGTCGGTTAGGCAATTCTGGGAAAATTTTTATTTTGTCTTGTTTTCAATGAGATTTACCGAATCACTATCATCTCAGCTGAATGCTAATGAGACAAGAGCTAACACTGCTTATTTACATCTATGCAAATTCCATATTAAGTCGAAAAGCTTTAAGATATTTGCAGTCTATCCGTCCACTGATCATTTTCATATCATCAACAAGTGGCTGAAACACTTTTACAGGGCTGATGATGTAATCCTTGCCACCAGCGAGCTCGATATAGTTTTGTTGTTTGTTTTTGGCTATGGACAAACATAGCCGGCATTTCACATTAGATGACGTAGATTAGGTTGACGATAATTGCTTTAAGAAATGACCTGGTTTGCCTTTTAAGTGTGGTTGATAGACGTTGTCCCCATAGTGTATATATGTATAGTATATACCCAATTTACCGTGATCGGTGTTTATAAGTGCCATCCGAAAAAAGCTTAGGTTGATGCAACACAACACATTATATTTGGGCAATGAGGCTTGAACCTGAGTATTGACTTTTTTACACGTTAACGTATTCAAAATAAACTGGTATTTAAACACGTTTGTCGTGCATTATGTATTTATTATCGTCATTTTTTATATATAAAAAAAATATATATAAAAATTATTATCATATTCTGAATATAGCGCGGAAAATTCATTTTTTTTAAGGACAAGGTCGTCAAGTTTCCAAAGTAGAGGAACCAGTCATTATAAAAATAAATAAAAATTTTCCAAATGAAAGTACCCGAAGTGAAAAATTAAATTAAAACCCGGTTTTCCTACTTGAAAATTATTGGCGCCACAATTATCATTTTGTAAACATACTTTCACCACAATTGAGACAGTTTTGTGCATGAATTGTCGTGACTTCTATATTTGAATGTCATTAAGTTAATATTAATAATTTCGTAAGTCTAGCATTAGTCAGAGACATTTGATATATTTATATTTAGTTTGAAAGTAAATGAACTCGTTTTTCCGGTTACAAGAATATTTCAGATTATTGTTAATCAAAAATTCATCGTATTTAAAGAATAATTTATGAGAGCACCAATGAGAGAATTCTTTAAATAATAGATTTTTAAAATAACCATAATTTAGTTAAAAAAATTAGCGCTTTAGGTGGATGGTGTTTGTCGTCAGAGATGAGTTCTTTTTAGAATTATTGTAATAATGTTTTATTGTTAGAATAAAGTCTATTTCAAACTAAATATATAGATATATGCTTGCTTTTTACTATGTCAATCAATCAAGCAGAGAAATATTAATAATCCTTTGTCTATAAATATTGCTATCTCTTCTGGTGCCTGTATATATGGACTTAAATTTTTTTATTTCGCTCGTATATTTGAATTTACTTATACCTTGTATTTTTTTCGCTGCTGCGCTGTTTTATCTCAGTTCAGAGAGTGCTCCAAAGTTATATGTATGTACGAGGGTCGTCTCAAAAGTAAGTTCCACTATTTTTTTAAATCCGTGTGGTTGGCGGGAAAAATCTGCAAGTCTCAGGGAATTCGCGTCTGGGTCTAATGGCAGCACTGTAAAATTTCTATGCGCGTGCATCGATCGATCCGATAGTCAGGCCTCAGCCACTACGGAGACTCCACTCGCTCCTACTGCCAAAACACCCCATAAATCGAATGTTGTGGAATCCGAGGGAAAATGGCAAACGTTCTTTAGGGATTCCAAGGGGGTGTTGTTAATCCATTACCTGCCCCGTGGGACAACGATCACAGGTGCACGCTTTTGTGGGGTGTTGCAACAATTAAGAAAGGCGATCCAAAACAAAAGGAGAGGAAAGTTGACAAAAACAGTTTGCTTCGACGAACCGTTCGGGGTCAAGCCATATTTTAAAATTGGCGTATTTCGGCTGTCTCCGCAATAAACCACTTTTTCCATTCCAAAACTGAACTTTGTTATTGAAGGCTCAATTCGTGAATTCATAGAAGTGAGAAACGGTGGTATGGCACCTGGAGCAATATGGCGATTGAATAAACTCGAGTGAACTTAATGAAGACAACTGATGGTCTCGCGCAAGGTCGTACAGAAAGATGCACACAATGGATGACAACGCTGCATAATATGTGCCAAGAGATTGAGCACTTTTCTGGAGTGGAGCTCGCAACGTCAGAATAACACAGAGATGTCATGTAAAAGCGAGACAACGCTGACGCCCATAAGCTGCTGAACTGGTTCCCCGAGACCACTGGCGACTGGCCTAATGTCACTAAGAACAGGCGTTGTCGCAGATGAGAGGATCAACTGCCACTTGTCCAAGGCGAGGGACTTGAAAGGTATATAGCGCATTGTTGGGGCTGTAAAATTAAAACGAGCCTGCCAGCCTTTTGCAATCTCGAATACCTTTATTCGGATACAAGACAGGGCTGTAGTCATTAATCCAACCACCTTTTTCCTAAGAATGATCATCGTGAAACATTCGTAGGAAAAGTGTGGTTGGATTGATGACTACAGCCCTGTCTTATATATGAATAGAGTTCTTCATGAAACATTCAGATGAAGAGCTGTGAGAATTTTTGCGTTACGTACTTAGCCCCTACCCTCCCTTTCTTTCAAAACTCAAGACATAAGACAATTACGAATAAGAAACTGGAGCTGGCGAACGCTGGAGGAAGCCAAGCCCTACAATAGGCTGTGCTAAAGCCGTAATCCGTGTAGCCTCGTGACACGACATCCCCGTGCATCCGTAAAAATAGCCGCCTGTTTTAAAAAAGCTGTTAACGATTATTTGCCGTTTTTTGCTCCTAATATAAAAACTATTTATTTTTTTCGCAACAGTATTTAATATCTCGGAAAAGGAAAAGACATAAAGTACTTTAAAGAGAAATTTGGCGTACCCCCTACAATTTTCTGCGTGCCCCTCGCGGTACGCGTACCCCACTTTGGATACGACTGCTTAATAGGTTACTTTCAAAGCCTTAACCGAAACCCATAGCCTAAGCCAAAACTTTAGATTGTAGTGGTCAAGGGAATCTTATATTTTCATGTAATCTAATTCATAAACAACTTTCGAGGATGTCTTTCACCACACCTTGAATGTAGATAAAACCATATTTTTTAATTTCCTTCGCGGGTACTTTAAAAAAAAATTATATCACCACAAGTGTTCCAAATTTATTCATTTCCCATCGGCACTTCTGTTTAAGCAATTGTAATATCATGAATTACTGAAGTGAAACGATTGAACTATTTTTCGACTTACACTCAATAAATTTTCGACCAGATTTACAAATTGTTAACAGATTCCCTTGATCTTATTAAACACAATCCAGCAAAGTTATACAATAGCTTTAGAATAAATAAAGAATCAAATTAGAGTACTGACTTAGTTGTCTGAATATAATTAAAAACAACACCAACAACCTCTAAATTTAGCCACAATTAGTATAAAAATGTGAAACGGCCAATTTAAGAATGTGAGCAAGGCTCCGTAGCAGTTAGTAGCAGCCACAAAAATTGACATCTCACCGCTGAAGCAATTTTTGTGTGCTTTCCTCTACTTTGGCTTAATACTCGTACATAACAATCGGGTTTTTCGCATTAAGCACATTAGTCGCCATAATATTTTTAGTTACGGAAACCATGAGCAGCATGATGCTTATCATAATGGCTTTGGGGTCCCCTAAGGGAGAGAATATCGAAAACTACTGCCTTTCCGGATGATGCACGAATTGCTCATTCATACATCATTAAAAGTAGAAGTTTTTTTCGGTTTATTTTCTGGTAGTTGATTCTTAAGTCGCATAACAAGGAAGCTTCTATCTGCTATTAAGCTTCAAAACCTTTTTCATCTTGTAATCAAACAACAGTCCATAATGTCTTATGGTGATAAAAATTGTTAGTCATTATTATTATTCAGTAGAAATCAAACGTTTTCCATCAACCATACGACATTACATTCTTTGGCGTTTGCAGGGCTTTTGCTTCTTTTTTACCCTTTCTTCATTATTCACCACCCATTAATATTTTCTTTAAAAAACGGCTCGATTTAACATTCTCACACACAATTCAACGAAAAGAACAAAATGCCTATAATGTCGGTGTTTGGTTTTGATTATGGGTGGTTTACAGTATGATTCGGAAGTAGCAGTGTTCTTTTAGGCAATTTAAGGTGACACAAATGGGCTAGGAACGTTTTAACCAGTGCGTGGTTCAACAATTTAACTAGGGTCTGCATGCCAATATAGTATTTATAGACTATAATGTGGAAGAAAGAATGGTCATATCGTGAATCATAATTGGAGCGGTTCAGTGATGAAGGAACACAAAAATCTTCGCAATTAGCGACAACGGTGCTCTTCTACGGACTCATTGATATCAGTAAACAACGACTGACTTACTTTGCTCCCTTAGTCGTTCTTTCTATTTGGCCGTTAATTATTAGCATTTTAATTCTAAAGAACCAAGAAATCTCAAGACAATGCAAAGTGACAAACTCTAAATCTGCCCTATGCTTCGGGTCTGAACCACCAAGAAATAGGTGTATGGATGACGTGCTAGAAGATATACGAAGACAAACAGGAGGGAACTAGGGAGAGGTTGAGACGATTAGAAGAAGAGATTTCAAGAGGTCCGAGACCTACAAAGACTACAGCTCCCATGAAGACTATAAGGGCCTGTTTAGACGGTTCGCTCCCAGGAACGTTCTTCACGAACTTTGTCGATGAAGGGGGAGGTGGTGATAATGAGAGGTACCACCCCACTTCTCCCCTTATCCACAAACTTCATGCGGAACGCTCCTGGGAGCGAAGCGTCTAAACTGGCCCTTAGCATTTGTTCCTAAAATCTAAAGCAGCGTTTCTCAACCTTTTGAGTGTCGCGACCCCCTGAAAATCCAAAAAATTAAGTGAAAAATCCTGCGACCCCCTCACTATAATTTTGGTTGAAAAATAAAAATCTAAGCAGTTGGAGCGATTTTCTCTGTAAGAAACCAGAAATTGAGTCTGATGGAGACGACAGGAAAAACAAACATGTTTGATCGGGCTCCATTCTCTTCCGTCAACATCGGTCGTAAAAGCGAATTAGATATTACCAGAAAAATCCTGGCTAAATTCTTGGATTTTATACGGTTGTTATTATATTTCTACGAGGGTGGACACCACCTGGGGGAAATATAACTTCGAATGGGTAAATCAAGACTACCTGGGGTCCACAGTCAGCGAAGACAACGATGGAACGATAGATGATAGTACATACTTCTCACTACTGCCAGAAATGAAATCCAGAGACATCCACAGAAAAACGAAAATAAGAATCTACAAAGCGATCATACATACAGTAGGGTGTGAAGCATTGAGTATCCCCCAAAAATCCGCAGACAAGATGTATATATTTGAGAGGAAGGTTCTCCGAAGGGTATACGGCAATCAATGAATACAATGCATTGAGAATACGCTACAATCGCGAATTGTACGACTTATACAAAGAGTGCAAACTATCAACACATGCCAAGCTACTGCGTTTACGTTGGGCCGGCCATGTCCAAAGAATGGATCACTCAAGGATACCAAAAAAAGCCCTGCATCTACTACCAGATGGGAAAAGACTAGCTCAAGTTGGAAAGAGAATGTTAAGGCTGATGCAGCAAAACTGTTCAATACAAGAAACTGGAGGCGGAGCAGAGAGACGTCTGGAAGCTACCAAGGCTGGAATTGCGCTGTAGAGCCATCGAAGAAGAATAAGTTATTACATGGTCATATAATATATAATTTTTTTTAATAGACTACGACTCCCCTTATATGTAATGGCGACCACCTTCGGGGTTGCGACCTCCAGGTTGAGAAACGATGATCTAAAGTATGCCTGTAGGAAAAGAACTTCCACTCCAATTTAGAAGTAAAGTGGGAAACTGAAGTTTCTCTTAATAGTCGGAGAGCCGGGGCCGAGATTTTAACTTCATCCGTAATATGGACAAACTAAAATCTTCCGAAGGTAAGGGTGATCACGATAGTACGCAGGCGGACAGCCCAATAGCGGCAGAGGGTAGAAATAATGGGTAAAAGTAACCCTTTCTTTTTTAAATTAACGCAGTGCACGAAAATTTGCAGAAAACATCGATCAAAATAAACTAAATCCAATTCCAACACGTATGTTGGGGAAAAACGGGTGGTGGACAGGGGTGAAGTACCCTTAAATTTATGAAAGAAAACGTCATCAGTAATATGTCCCCATTTGCAATACCGTATTGTGCGCCATTTAAGACACAATATGCCAAAATGCGGAGCATAATCATTGTGGGTGGGGAGCACCAGCTGTCTATTGAAACATCAAATATATCAGTCTATTCGTACAAATTTTTAGTGTTGTGTAGTGTATAGTGCTTTGCAGTCGGCTCGAAGTTGACGCAGTTTCTATTTCTATTTCTTGTTGAGGGCGCCTTGGCGAGCACTGATACCTATTTTATTTGGTCTATCGTGCCATCCCCGTCTTTAAAAACCATATAGGTTAAGGCTTTTAATATAGCCTAAAACTGATTTAGGGTTCCTGTCCTAAATCTCCCTGGGAGTAGGGAAGTCGCGGTATAGGAGGCTCAATCTCTTCCTCGCTGTAGCCTCATAGTCGCACAACAAGGGCTCCGCAGTTTCGGGAGCTGCCCCGCAGAACCGACAGCTACAATCGGCTGCCAGTCCTATTTGGTTTAGATGGTAGTTAAGCGGACAGCGCCCGCCAGGAGCTTTGTTATTATTTATAGCTCCCACCTCCGGAGATTTAAAAGTTTGCCCGCTTTAGCTTGATCAATTTGGATGAATCTTTTAGCCGTACTTACGTGGCAGTTTGCTAAGCTGGAGAAAGTTGCCGGACCGATCGGTGATGAGCTTGCCCCTACTCTAGCCAGGCTTTCGGCAATTTCATTACCAATGTGGCCTTCGTGGCCCGGAATCTACATCAGCGTGAGGAAGGTACGTAGGAACGAACAGTCTAATCACCGTCAAACTGTGGTCCCGCTTAAGTTATACTTTTGGCTTAAATTTAAAAAGGTAAAAAATGATATTGCACGATAAAATTCGTTGTTTGTTTTACATTTTTTTAAATATTTAGATCTTTAACTTTTCCCACATTTTTCTTCAGGAGGGCAATATTATTCCCTTTTCCCTTTTACCAATTTTTAGCAGTAAGAATTCCTACGAAAAGGGAGAATTCCCACGAATTGGCACCACTGCCAAGGAATGGCCCTTGAGGAGAAATCATTGATACCCGATCCCGAGTGTATTTTGAGAATTTCGGCTTGGTTATATGAGTAATAACTGCGCCGGTGTCGAAAGCTTTATATTTTTAAACGCGAGTGTGGTTTTTTCAATACGGCCCCCCAACTGAGCACTAATCACATTCAATGCTGCTTGACCTCTGTAATCGAACCAGAACCGGGCTATTTAGTATGCTAAATGACACCCTTCACGGTCACTAACATAATTCCCTGAGAACCAATGCAACAACAAAAACTGAAGCTTTGTATGAGTTAAACTAAAGCTTAAGGGTATTTTTTAAAGCTTTTTAAAAAGCTTTCCGAAACGTAAGGCAGATGTTGGGATTTCTTTCATTTGTTATGAGGTTTGCCTCATAGGGCCCCTATAGAAATTGATAAGGCATACCTCATCGGTTTTTTTGTGAGGTGTTCATGAGCAAGTGGCCCTCATTGTGGTGCTCATGAGGAAATGCCCCCTTTCGGCATGCCCTCATTTGCCACTTGGAGTCCTCATGAGGAACCTACGGGGAATGCTTTTTTCGGCATGCTCCTGAGGCAATCCCCTTTTTAAATGCTTAGTCCCTTTTATATTTAGTTTTCTTATAAAAAGCCTTGCTTGTGGGCGGCCCTTTGACCACGTTCCTTCTTCACCATCGACCGAGACGGCCCTGCTACGTTCTGGGATGAAATATTTTGGGTGTGGATTTCCCCACCCAAAGCGAAAGTGCGTGTGCACTTTTCCTTCCATCCACACGCGCTCCGCCGCCCTTGTGCGTATCCGAATACGTTTTTGCGTATCGCAGGCGGATGCGTGCTACAGCTACGAATAAGGCTACGGTTACTATACATGCGAATTCTGACGAAAATGTGTTCGGACGTGTTCAATTAAAGAGCACTCCCATGGCCCATTTTACAAGATGAAACACGAAACAAAAAGTTTCCTGCAACTTTGCTCGGTTTGACGGTGAGAGGAGAGAGAGGGTTTGAGGGAACTCGTGCCCCCGGAGAGAGAGGGCTTCTCCTCGTCAAACCGAGCAAAGTTGCAGGAAACTTTTTGTTTCGTGTTTCATCGTGTAAAATGGGCCCATGGAAGCATGGAGTGCTCCATTTCCGCTCCCTCTTCATATATTTTTTAACATTACATGTCCGCCTAGGGTAGCACTCCATTGCAGCTCCCATAGGAGCACTCCTGCAACGATTTGGTTGAAGACAAAAATGAGCATTATGGAGCTTTTTTAATATCTGCAGTAGAGCTATTCATGGAGGCTTGTGAATATGTGAATAAGCTCCGTGCCGAAAAGCTTTTATTTTTGTTCATCTTTTTCAATTGCCTTTTCCTTTCCAAGCACGAGTGGGATTTTATCGAAGTGGTCCCACAACTAAGTATACTCCACGTCCAATGCTGCTTGCCCTCCGTATCGAACGAGAACCGGTCTATTGAGTATGCTAATGTTACTCTTTATAGTCAACAAGATAATCGGCCGTTTTCTTTGTAAATGGCGCACAATACGATATTGCAAATGGCGGACATATTACTGATGACGTTTTCTTTCATATATGTAAGGGTACTTCACCATATGCCCCTATTGGGCTGTCCGGCTGCGTAGGATCGTTATAACCCTTACCTTCGGAACATATTACCGTAAAGTTTGCCCATATTACCGATGAAGTTAACATCTCGGCTCTGGCTCTTAGACTATAAGGCTCGACATTTTTGTTGAAAATTGTTCAAATGTTAGAGGACTCTTTTTCATATAGCTTGAGAACCATGAAGGAGATTACATTTTAAATGATTCCTTTAACTTCCGGATAACTTTTACAACAATATTGTTTTGATAATAGGCATACAAATTTCGTAACGCAATGAATATTAAATTATGTTTCTGGAATACGGTTGTTCCTATAAAACAAATTCTTGTCACTTCTCTGATAGCTACTATTACTTAATAAATAAATGTGTAAAAAATTGGTGCCTATACTTAATCGTACCAGTTAAATAAAAATCGAATGACCTTCCTTCAGTTTTTATTCTTACAAGAAAACAGTTCCTAATTATTTTTTATTTTACACAAAAAATAAGTAAAACTATTTTTAACACTTTAATTATATTCTATTTAATATTTTCAGCAATGGGAGAAATATTAAGTAAATTAAAAGGGCCTCTTCATTATGCAAGCGGAAGTGTCTCACAAATAATCACTGGCCGGAAAAGAAAACGTGAAGAAGATGACTCCTCAGACAAAATTTCAGAAGCCATCGAAAAATCTCTACATGTTGCTAAAAAGTAAATTTAACTAATGCTAACAATTCATATGAATATTTAATTAATTTCATTTCATATTTTTTTTCACAGGAAGAAACTATATACAACCAGCCGTTACATATATCAAGCATTATTTAAAGAGCAGAAAAATTCTGATATTGCTGTAATGGCCTTGGGTAAAGTCTGGTATTTACATAAGGTTTATTTATGCCAAAGTCCATATTTTGCGAGCATGTTCAATGGATCATGGAGAGAATCGTGTCAAGATTTTATCCATATTAAGATTTTGGACCCAAAGATTACAGTAGATTGTAAATATATTCATTTTTTACGTTTAAAAATAGATTAACTAACGTAATATATTTTTTCAGCTCTAGAGGCTGTTTTTGGATCGTTGTATCAAGATGAAGTACAAATAGAACCAGTAGCTGTTGTGTCTGTGCTTGCTACAGCAACTTTATTTCAATTGGAAGGAATTATATCAACATGTAGTGAGATTATGCTAGAAACAATTAATGCTCAAGTAAGGTTTATTCTTTATCCTATTCTTGTAACTCGATAGTGATCTATTTCAACATCCTCCCTTCTCCTCATAACCCCAAACCTATTCTATCTCCGTACTAAGCTTACTCAGAATTTTTACCTTCGGTCCAGCGCCACTTTCCTTCGTTTGGAACATATGCATTTCTTATTCTTAACACATTCTAATATATTTGTAACACTTTTTTTCTTATTTACTACAGACTGTAGTTCCATATTATGAAGCAGCGAGCCAGTACGGTCTTAAAAATGTGAAAACTGCATCCTTCAAATGGTTACTTGTGAATCTTCTTAATTTCTACTGCAAGCAATCGAAATATTTGTCACAAATTAACGCAGACTTAATGGTCGAATTAGTATCACATCCAGATTTATACGTATTACAAACAGAATTTTCTGTATATATACTCTTACGCACCTGGATGTTCTTATACTTTTATCCAAACTATGAGCCAAATGATCCAGTCACTGAAGATACATTAACTCCGCGTAAATATTTCTCGGAGAGAACTGATGAAACTCCATTTCTATATACCCAAGATGGTGCTTACTTTTTAAAAGCATTCCAAGCATTAAGAATGCCACATTTACTTAATCATCATGTTGATTTGCGAATGGTAATGGAAGATAATATTATACCAAAAGAATGGTTACACGATCATATTATGAATCATTGGAATTCTATTCTTAAAGTCGATCAAATGTTAGAAAATGGGTAAGTTTTGTTTCTGTTAATTGATAATACGATATTCATAATTAAATTATATTTCAGACCTGGAGAACTTAACGAGGAAGTATTTTTTAAGAATTGTTCACGTTTTGGTCGAGTGCTCCCAGAATGTAGTTACCAAAAATGGCGATGGACTGGATTCAATTTTGGACTAGATTTAGTGCTTATAGCAGATTCACGTGTGATAAATATAAAACGGCATCATAGAGCGGAAAATGAAAGGCTTCTTAGTTTGCAAACAAAACGAAAATTTATGATTAGGTGAGTTTAATTATTTATGCCTTACACATGTTTGTTTTTATAATATACCTGACTTATTATTACAATATTTACTACTTTTCCGAAAACAAATTTTTTATTAATAAAATAAAACCATTTTCTTTTCAGAGTTACTGTAGTATCCTTAAATGACCAACGCCAACCAATCCATACACAGACAACTGGAATTAAAACATTATGTCTAGAGAAAAACGAGGAAACTTCCCTTATGCTTTTAGATAAACAACTAAATCATCCACTTCTCATATCTGTTAATCTCCTAGTAGTATCTCCAAACAGCACAAAAGAGAACGAAAATAACAAAGAAAAAGAAACTCAAAATACACAAGTGCCGATATCGGAAATCGGTGCTAGCCCAGATACTCCACCATTAGCAGCTACAAGTAGTGCTCAAAGTAGTCCTGAAAATAGCTAAAATGATGAAGAAACAATGGTACTTTAAAATTTATCCCTTAAGATTCTTTTCACAGTTATTTTATTAATGAAGTGTTTATTTATTAGCATTGCAAAGATGAATTTTTTGGATATTTACAATTCCTTTTTTTTTGAAGTCATTTTGTGAATTATATTTACACAAAGTTTATTTTTTATTTTTGAATTAATAAATCAATAGCATACATTGAAACATATAGTTGCCTAAATAAATCTATGTTATTATTAATATAGCAAAAAAAACAATCAATTGAATACCAACATATATTTTTTGAATCTCAATTAAAAAGTAATTATTGTCATTCTTCGTATTTACATATATAAAAGAAGCTATTAGTGACTATTAATACCTCATTTTCGGTTTTTATATATGTCTAAATTAATTATTATTAGATATTAGTATTTAGGGAAGAAATCACTTTAGTGTTTACCTATGAACTCAGTACGTAGTGCGTTTAAAATGTTGAATTATTTACTTGCATATTTTTGAATTTGACCTTTTGTTGCTTTAAGGAAACTTCTATCAACTGAATGTGATTTACATCTCGCAATTGTGTGTAGTCACAGTGAAAATGCACACAATAAAAACATAAAAATTTCTAGTCACCATTGGCACGTTTGATCAGGTGCTCAGATACGTATATGACTTTGCCTAATATTCATAGCGGACTTCTTACCGTAAAAAATAAGAAAAAGGACAGCATTCATAGACGCATCAAAGCCGCAAATAAAACCTTAGGGTGAAAACACAAAGAAAGCAGGTTGCCTGCATTCCTATTACCAGCGTCTAGCGGCGCCAATCAGCACAAAGAATGGATATCAATTCTTTGTGCTGATTGGCGCCGCTAGACGCTGGCAATAGGAATGCAGGCAACCTGCTTTCTTTGTGTTTTCACCCTTACGCACTAGTCCCGATTCTAAAAGGCCGGTACCCACTTTTCTAAAAAATTTGCAATACTCCGTATCAAAATGTGCGAAAAGATACAGCACGAACCCGATCTCTCATTTAGCGGTTTTTCTCCGTCACATCAAAGGAATGATACTATACGCCTTAGTAGGTAGTGTGGACGGACATGCGCGCACCCCGTAGCCTTGTTGCAGTAGCATCTTCCTCCACGATTTAGTGCTCTTTGATATTAACGTGCGCACTTGCAAATTTAAAGAATTATTTAAAAAAAAATGTTTTTTGATAATACGTAATTAATGAAAATATACGCGGCCGCTGTCACTTGCTGCTGTTTTCTCATCGTCACTTGAAATCAGACACTGACCATAACCGTATCACCCTCCCCTCCCGATACAGGCTGGATGCTGTCGTGCGACCTTCCAGATCTCGTATGTGACACTTTTATCGAAATTAACTTTTTTAATTGAATGTAAACTTCATAATGCCCTCCATCGATGGCAAAAACTCCCATGTTGATACTTCAACTCATTTTACAGTTATAAAAAATACTCTTATGTAGTCCTAAAAAGTTGGCAATTTGAAATCTCTTATGTGAAAGTGATAATTACTTCCACATGAATGAAAAAGCAAAAAATATCTTATGTCCACCTCAAAGGATTTGTTCATAACATTAAGTTCCATTGTTAGTATACAACTAAAGGCAAAACTAGTTGTTTAAGTAATTTTTTCACAAAACATTTTTTTTCAGTTTTCCCAAAGTTTTACATTTTGCACATAGTAGATCTTAAGGTCGCAACGACGATATGTAGTTTGGCTAAATCTTTACAAGTCTGGCTAGAGGTAGAAGGGCAGTATTAGATTAAAATTTTGGCTTTTGCTTGACGTCATTTGTAATGTTGAGAGAACTTGGGGCTTTTTGCCCAAAAATATCTTTGGCTTTGGTGTTAATGGTGCAATAGGCTAATTCTAATATTTCCCTTCGATCAATGCTGCCAAATACTTGTTAAAAAAAAGTGAAGGTCGTTAATAAATTAACAGCATTTTAGGATCTGTTTCAGAAGCAAAACGATCGATTGTTGATCAGACTTAAATTCCATCTCGTATTAGCAAATATATAGGATGAAGTGGCGGATTGTAGAATATATGTAGGTACCACAATGATTCCGATGTCATCTTCAAAAGCCAATATTGCAGTGGTTGAGTTTTTAGTGAATTGTGCTTCTGTTCCTCTGGAACTTCGAATTTTTTCCAACGTCAGATGAAGAGGCCATAAGAACCCTTACCGCAGTCTATTATAGATGTTCATTGATGTGGACAGTTTCGCGGTTATCTCGGCTTGGTTTGTCACATTGGTTATATTCAACCTACATAATCGGGGCAAATTTTAACGGATGCCGAACATCATAGCTTTCATTAGAGTTCTACTCTAATGATGCTATCATAGGCGAACTGAAAGTCTATTAAGAAAATGTTGTATGATTTTTGAAATTCGAGAGATGTTTCCATAGCCTGCCTCAAGGTAAAAATCTGATCAGTTGTTAATTTATTTGGGATGAAGCCCTATTGACCTATAGCGTTTCTAGTTTACAGATTGGGCCTGCGCCCTATTGATCCGATAGATCGTAATTTATTACACAGTCCGGCAACCAAACCGACCAGTTTCAGTACATCATTTATACTGCGATCCCACAATTCCCTGTCATCGTTACGAGACGGTGCAAGAAGAAGCTCTTTGCGGTTCAGCAAGTCAGGGCGAATTTCCTTTGTTTCGCCGTGCACACAGTCGAGTTCACGCGTGCTCGGTATATTTGAAAAGTACGCTCCAACGCTCGGTATATTTGATAAGTACAGTGTCGTTGAGTATAGACCGTTGAGTACATAGTGCCAGAGCTTTGCCTGGCTAGGGCATCCGTCTTTTTAATGACTTAGAAGCCCTCATAACACGGAACCCAAATAAGGGTGACCCGATTGAGATTAAGATTGCGTTGGCGGTTTCAAACTTTGCATTTGGTTCTACGGGCTTCGCTATGATAGTCGCCATGCTGTCAAAAATGATAAAAATCCGCTTATTAACGTAGGTTCTTAAGTAGGTACATTTCAGTATAGTGCCTGGTCAAAAACGTCATAATTTTAATATCATTGCAGAAAAGCAGCTGTCCTGGTTGTTTGGTTGAAGTGGCGAGGTCTTCATTAGTAAATTAGCGCTGTTTTGATACCACTCATTCCCATGACCACTAGGCTCTTCCGCTGAAGAGGCATGCATGTTTGAAGCCTCCCTCGTTAATTCGTTGGGGCTATAATTCCCTTGTATCAACTATCATGGGGCTATCATGGCCTTGAGTCAACAGTAGGGTGATTTTTACATTTCTGCTTATGCGTTCAAGCTCATCTGAACATTTCTTGACTAGTTTTGATGAGATCATTATTGGGTTTAGAGCCAAGGTAGTAGCTTGGCTGTAAGTTACCACTGCCATATTCCCTCTTCTAGAGTTGTCTTTTAATAGCTAGTTGGCACGTCTTCCAAATTGCCAGCATTTCTGCTTGGAAGAAACTGGAGCCGGAATTTTTTGGCTATATTACATGATTCAGAGAAGACCCCCGCACCTACTCCGCAGTTCATCTTTGAACCATCTGTGTAGATTACCGTGCCCATATCTGCTAAAATGTGTCTGCTTGTCCACTCCATTTTCATTGAGTCTGACCGCGCTGCAAGAGGCGGCCCTTAGCGTTGTGCACAATGCAACCGTGGTTCATATGCATACCACTCTCTGAACCCTGCCTAGATTGGTACATTTGTACTCCTTCCTTAATGGTGGCCACCACACTATTGATCCATATGTGGGGTTGGTACGTACGACGGCTGTGTACATCCATAACACCATTCGTGGCGCAAGTCCTAGCAGCAGTCCCAACTTGGAATTTTTTGGCTGACAATTCAGGTGTTGTTAAAATTCTTATTTTGGTGAGTTTTAATTGTTCTTGTACTGATGAATAAGAAAAAAGGAGTGTTTATAATATTTCGTCAATAACCTTGGAACACGCCTGACCACAGCGTTCGAAATATCTTCACCAAAGGTAGTCTTCTAGATCTTGGGATATTCTGCAGGCTCCTGTCTTCCAATATAAATTTTTCAAACCATGGTGAAATTTGGTTGCTACTAAGACACTGCCATAATGATCATTGATTAAATATTTTTAGTATACGAGTATTAACTCCCGGATCGAATAGAAGATCTTCTTTAACAGCGGACTTTGATATTTTAGTGCTTAAAGGAAAATTGCAGTAATGCCCTAAAAAAATAAATTATTAATAAATGGTGAAAGACCGAAAAGAAGTCTTTACATTGCAACGTACCTCCAAACTCTAGTATGTATAAAAATAATGCTATTTTTTATTCAACCAATGGAACAAGCAAATTGATTTATTTTAAAGAGCATCTTGTAGTTTTAATTTTGATATTGAATTATTTCCTGCAAAACAACCAACTAAACGCGCATTTTCTCTTTACACAAACTTGATGCACATGTTATGCTACATTTATATTTACACTTTTTATACTGTAACCCTTTACGGCAACTTTATACTTCTGTATAAAAAGCATATCATCAAAAGGTGCTTATTTATTAGGTATATGGTTTTTTGCTAAGATTCAAAGTGAAATATTAAAAATAAGAGAAAATTGCAGGAATGATTGTGTTTACTATTAAAAAACTCTTTCTGGATTAAAATAAGTACACGTATTGAGGAAAAGGATTAAAAATAAATCGTGAATTCGAAATAAATACATATATAAGTGCCTACAGTTAGTCACTAATTATAAATTAATAAATTGTTTGTTAATATTGCACAAAATTAAATAAAACTGTAATAATAAAATGTAATATTAATATGCTAGTCAGGAAAAACTTTAATTAATATTTTATTGATATTTATTCATGCTAAGAAAAAAAGCTCACATAATGCACTAGTATGTAAAATATAATTATATTTTTATATTGTGAACTTGCGGATTTAATTGATTTTTGCTTTTTTTTATTATTTTATATTTTTGGGAAAGGGATTTTTTTTAGTTTTTTAAAGTATAACTGAATAGTAGAGTTTTGATGTTAATTTTATAAATAAACCATTTATATCTCGGTACATATTTGTTTTTGTCAAGTAAACTTAAATGCATATTCGGAAAGATTGCTTTTTCCCATGAAACAAAATTCTCGTAATTGTTATAATGATCATCTGGTTGAGGCGTATATCCCTTATATATTATACTTCTAATCCATTGGGCCTGACCATGTACCCCCATGCGCCTCACCTTTAGTTAAACCTATGGGCGAACTCTTGGTCCTATCCTGCGTCTCCGGAGTTTATCCAGGTTCTTGGAAACTTTCTCGTGAGAGATTGCTTGAACTCTCCAGTTACCGCCCAATAGCAATTATACCTCTACTCTCTAAATCCATGGAGAAGATTATCAACAAAAGGCTTTTGGGATACCTAGAATCTAATCAAATAACAAACAGTACGGCTTCAGAAAAGCCCCCTATTTTACTTGTGTGATTGAGGGAGGGAGGTATAGGACGCTCTATAGTTTTCTTTTTTTTTTTCTTTAAACCCAAAAGAAGAAAAGGGAGAACAATAGAGGGTGCTATACTCTTGCTCGAACTTACAAGCACGATAGAAAGGCCCTGGAACTTCCTGGGAAGCTCGTTTGACTCCATTGCCCAGCACTGGTTCATTGCTAGAAACTGGAGACAATGGGCTGGCATACACGGATCATAACGTCAACACTAAAAAACCGGTTTTCTGGACAGAGGGGCAAAAGGAAGAGAGAAAGTTGTTGTAACTTTTTGAACAGAAATTTTTGGCGTGAAAACTAACACATGCACAAATGTATCTTCTTATCTTCTTCTCTTTTGGGTCTGATGCTGACATATCTGTTTATTATTCGCGTTCGAGGTGTGAACACATTGATATGCCGTGTAAGGATAATAAAGTTACTCTCGGTGAAGAGAATACCCATGTACGCCGAGGGCATCATAAAAAACCGGGTTGACATTATGATTCGTGTACGCCACCCCAATAGATGCAGAAGTATAATAAAGCTCTCTTGCCCTGTAACTTTTTTTCAAACATAAGGTTTGTTTACCTCGACTAACTAAACAAATGAGCACATTACTGGATCTCGGCGGTAGTGCCCGCCCCCACCCCAAAACGGTGCTGCCTCAATCAAAGTATGCACCGCTTTGGTGAGTCTGGTATGGTTTCTCTGCATATCTCGTAAAGCTTTTGATAGAGTTTGGCACGCTGCTCTGTCAACTAACCTCCAAGCTATTGGTATTGACTCAGTCCTGCAAAACTGGATCGAGACTTCCGGCTATTCAATTGAGGTAGTATTGGATGGTCTAAATTCTCGGCCCACACCATCTATACCGGTGTTCCCCTCTAATAATAAATGACATATGTCCCTCCTAATCCACTTCACAGCTTTGCTGATGACGGTACTTTGCGTTACTCACTCACTTCTTTTTTCACCGCCCTACAACCGGGATCCGGCCCTAGCCTCTTGCAACTGCTCTCTCCACCGGTCCCGATTCCGAGCCGATGTCATCCAGTTTGGCATCTCTAAGCTCTGGGCGTCCTGGTCTACGCCATCCTTCCAGCGGCGGTTGGGTCTCCCTCGCTGTCACACCCCATAGATCTTACCGTACTCGCTTACTTACTTTACTTTAAAGGCTCTACAACCGGAATCCGATCCTGACTTCTTGTCACTGTTCTCTCCATCGGTCCCAATTCTGATCCGAGACAACCACTTTTTTATCCCTAAGCTCTGGGCGTCCTAATCTACGCCATCCTTCCAGTGGAGGCGGGATCTCTCTCGCTGTCTCGCCTGATAAACTTGCCGAGGTGATTCGTCTTTGCTCATACAAGCTGGCGCCCACAGAGCTTTACTTTCTTCACGACATCTATGTCGCGATAACGCTCGTAGATCTCGTCATTATAGGCTCCGGAATCGTCTTCCCTCACATAAGGGGCCAAATTCTCCGAAGGACTTTCCTCTCGAACACAGCTAAGGCTATAGTAGACTTTGTTGGCTTTTATCAGCGGTGCACGTATTTCTGGTTCCCTGCAATTGTTGGCTGCTACTGTTCACCCAAGGTAGGTAAATGATTTTATTATTTGAAGCTTGCGTTTCTTTAAGTGTGTTCTTGCAGACGGACGTTGTTAGCTATTCTGGTAGACGGCGCCACCATGTACTTTGTTTTGCTTTTGTTGATGTGCAGTCCCAGCTTTTGTCCCGCCCGCTCAATCTGGGTGGAAGCGTCCTGAACAGCTGTTGATATTCTACCAGTGATGACAATGTCATTTGCCAGTAATTGGGTGGTCTTGTGGAGGATTTGCCTCTTAACGTCACCCCCCTATAACAACCTATACTAATCTCTCTTACTTTTGAGTCGAGGTTTTGGAACATCGACCATCTCTCGAAATATTAAACAAATATCTACGTAACGAATTTACAGTTCAAACCACTAAAGAAGCAACTCAGTGCCTAGGAATACCTAAGGAACTATAAATTCGTGCCCTAGTTATCATTCGAAATGTTCTGGACTTTGACTCTATTTGCTCGACTTTAGATGTATTAAGCTAGCTTAGAAATTAAGCAGTCCGCAGCAGAAAACTATCGCTAATGCATAGCCAGTATTTGCTCTTAAATGGAAGCTTTCCTGCCTGCAATAAAATATTTTTCCTTTAACACCAGACAAGTTTGATCGCTTATTCCACAATTAAGGTATTTTTTTATCGAGTATATCGTAATATCTTTCAGCACAACCTGTAAGTATAAACGATGTTTTCTTAGCTTAAACTTACACATAAAAAAATTTTATATCTTCGCTTTTACTTCAAACTGATCACTCCAAAAATTAAGGTAATTTTGGGGCACTACTTATGTATATGTAAGGCTGATGACGAAAAAAGGGGTAAATCAACACACTGAAACTACGTTTGTCTTATAGTTATTCAAAACTAATAAAGCTGTTTTTCTTTTAAACATGCCTTTTATATTTGAATCAATTGATGGTTAAATGACAACTTTTATACAGATTTTGTTTTTGAGATTATTAACTAAATTCAATTTATTCTAATTATTAAAAAAGCGTTTTCTATTCATTATTAAACAATATAATAACAGTTTATTTATGCTTTCTTTTTTTTCCTACTGCCTTCTATAACTTTTGCTAAATCTTTCAAGGAAACTTCTCCCGTGCCTCTAGGTAAGGGCTGTGGCTGAGTTGCGGATGGTTTCCATGCAACAAGGTAAATAATTTGAAATGTTGCTGGGATATTATTATTCTAAAATATACGGATTAATTAAAATGGTATCTGATCTAAAAATATCTTACTTTTCCATAGAGCTCATTATATATGGCTGCTGCTGCAATCATAGAGTCTCTTCCTATGTGCAATGGTCTGTTAAAAGCCGCATTACTTTCACCCATACCTTTGTATTAATATATATATATATATAGTGTTCCGGCAAAACGCATTATTTTATTCATACCTTTTAAATCCCACATTAGCTCAAACATAGTCGGATAATTAACAACTATCTCATCTGTATCAATAGTTAACATTGTAAATCCAGCTCTGTTTAACAAAGCGCCCACGTCTCTTATCTAGAATCATAATTTCATAATGCCAAACTTTTTGAGCAAATAAAGTATGTTACCTCTGTAAATGGAGACACATGAGGAGTAATTCCGCCTTTTCTTTCTAAATCTGCCAATTGTAAAGATGATCGCAGCTCAAAAAGGGTTTCTCCGCCAAATAAAGAAGCTAAGAACACACCATCAGGTTTTAAGCTATTAATTATTGTTTTAAAACAACCAGGTAAATCGTTTACCCAATGAAGACTTAAGCTTGAAATAACTAAATCTAACGAGTTTTCTTCGAACTGAAATTGAGAAAATTGTAATTTATAAATTAAATGCAAATTTGAAAAGATCTATACGTACTAATTTCGATGTTGCAGATATATGTATCGTTTTATTACCTTTAGTCTTAAGTAAACAAGCAGCTATCGATACATTAATGGCGCCATAAAGAAGTGCAGTTCGTGTTTACCGTGGAGAATGGGATGTAAATAATAAAAAGTCGTTCTTTCGTTATTCGCCTTTCCAATCGTTGATTTAGGCGTTATTTGATCGATCGTTTCTGGAATTTGTTTGCGGTGGCTTGCGTAACTTATTGATTAGGTTATACGCAGCTGCCACCTACTCCCGCCAACGTAGCGCTAACGGAACCTTTCCGTTCGTTGTGGGTCGGCTTCAATCTGGCGCAGTCGATGCGCACGAAGACAGTCGGATTCTTTCAACTCTCGAGGCACATAAACATCCTTTTGACTTGGTTGTCGAGGATGCGTTGCCTGAAAGTTTTGCATATGCAAAACAAGACGAGCGAGAAATTCTGAGTGGGATTTTCATCAGACGGAATGGGCAATCTCAGATTCCGGCCATAGACGAGCTATGCTGGTGAGTATTGCAACTCGGTTTTAATTTCCATACGTATGCCTAGTAAGACAAAGTGCAAGTCTTCACTCCGATGAATGGTGTTCTACTTTGTCATTAAGGCAGCTTTAGTTGTCGATGGAACCGTTCAACCATCCCGTTTGCCTGCGGATGGTAGGCGTTCGTGCTAATTGCGGTGACTACCGATTAGTTTGGCAACTTCATTGAATAAATTGATTTCGAATTGCGTAATCTGATAAGTAGTAATTTCGAAGGGTGCGCCGAATTGTGGTATGAATTCGGTGACAAAGTGTTTTGCCACGGTTGAAAGATTTCTGGTATTGGATAGGTTTCAGGCCATCTTATGAATCGGTCTACAAGTGTAAAGATAAGGATGTATAAGTTTGCTCGACACGGGCAGGATAGAGAAGATGTCTCAAATGCTCATTGCTTGGACCAACATTTTAGCCAAATTAGGGATGATTCGGTGACAGAAGTTTAGCATCCCTAAGGACTTCTGTATTTGCTTGGCAGAAGTTAGTGGTGCGAGATATAGCCTTAATCCGATCTTTGGATGGAACTAATCCATCCTCCGGAATTAGCTTGATGGTCAAGCCGAAACCACCAAGGCGTTTAAAGTGCTGTTCAAGATGGATAAGGTGTTCTGACTCAAATTTACTATGGATATCGAGATCGCTCGTGATTTCGTTGATGAACCTCTGAAACGTTTGGGTGTCATTATGTAACCTGGGGTGGAAGCACGTAAGTTGTTTCAATCGACCTCTTCCTACAAAATTTTTTGTAACACTTGAATTTTTGTATGAAGAGGTCGAACAACTTACGTGCTACCACCCCTGAATGGCATACTAGTGAATTTGTAAAACCAAGCGGCATAATTAGCGCAGCCTTATACACGATATACGGATATCTATGCGACACCGCGACTGCATTGAGGCGACGATGATGTGAGCCCCGTTTAGAGCCCAAATGAAGTGGTGATGCTGCGGGGGACGACGATGATCGACAATTGCTCAGTTGGACCATACGTTCAAATTCCAATTTCGCCACATTCAGTTTCTCGGTGTGGAGTCGCCGAACGCTGAGTTTGGCACTTGCCCATTTGTCACAATGTGATGTCGCACAATGTGTTTAACCGGAAGGCCAGTAAATTGACATTGAGTTGCTTCGGGTTCCTAGTCGACTGTGGAACACACATTGACTCCACGGTTTGTGCATGAGTCCTTTAAGTGTTGATGTTTAAAGCGGCCCACACACTCTCAGTTTTAACTGAGCCATAACCTTCAATATTTACAAGCCATGAACAAGAATCTCAATTGAGAGAATCGGACTACCAAATTCTCCAAATTACACTAACAACATAATGTGACATCAACGAGTTGTAGTCCGATTGAGCGGAAATTCGCTCTCAATATTTTTCTTGTTCATGGCTTGTAAATATAGAAGGTTATGACTGAGCATGGAAGTAGAGTTTTTCTATGTGTCTGTGGTAGGCCCAGAATCTGTTAGTATTGGTTAAATCAATAAGAAATTATACGACGCGATGTAAGAGCTCGAGATATTTTTACAGTAAAAAGTGCTAAAATAACATATTTTATCATATTCTACTGCAATAGGATTACCAGTGATTAGTGCTTTAGTGATCTGAGTGATTAAATTAAAAAAAAATTTAGGGATTAAGTGTGTTAATTGTGAAGGTGCCCAATTTTGTTTACATTCGCGGTGGTTTTTTCGTGTTTATTTAGAGGAAAAATGTTGAATTTGTGTAATAATATAATAAAAAGTGCTTTTTAAGTGATTAAAGATTATTATGGAATAGTTATTAAACGCATTAAGTGCAAGTACCACCACACAACATGCATAACAATAACTTTTTCACTTTTCCTTCACATTTTTCTGCACTTATGTTTTTAATAATTATTCTATAATAATTTTTAATAACTTAAAAAGCACTTTTTAATATATTACTACATAAGTTCAACATTTTTACCGTAAATAAACAGGGAAAAACCACCGCGAATGTAAACAAAATTGGCCACCTTCACAATTAACACAATTAAACACACACTTAATCACTAAATTTTTTTTAATTTTCTTAATTAAATCACTAAAGCACTATTCACTGGTAATCCTATTGCAATAAAAAGTGGTAAAATATATTATTTTATGACTTTTTAAGGCAAAATATCCCGGCGGGGGGTCACGGGGGTCATGCCCCCCAAAAGGACTCGCTGTATAAAAAACAAAATTGACCCAACTAAAAAAAACAAAAAATAACCAAACAGGACAACAACCGATTGATCTATACTCTTTCTATAGGTGCGTTTCATTTTCATTGAAGTACGTATGCCGATGTAGTTGGGTGCACATCGGCGTAGTTGTTGCTACACCACAGTGGGCTGGTGTAGCTGCATCTACGCCGATATGCACCCAGCTACGCCGGCGCACGTACTCCAATGAAAATGAAACGCATCTTATATGTTTTGATTTGCAAACTCTGATGCTAGTTGCACTCACAAGAAAGAGCGCGTCTTCATCAAAAACACCTTAGGGTACGTTTATTTTTAATCCACCAGAAAATTCGGTTAGTTTTGTTAATTTTGTTGAAGTAAAACTTTTTTAGGCGCGCTTTAGCTTGAAAAATTTACTTGGGGTCATGACCCCCCCCCCCCTTCAAAGGACTCGCTGTATAATAAAAATTGACCCAACTAAAAAAACAAAAAATAACCAAACGACCCAAACCGACCCAACTTTTATGCAAATTAAAAAAACGACCTTAAAAAATGACCTTCAAGGACAACAATCGATTGATCTATACTCTTTCTATAGGTGCACTGCAAACCCAATTGTGTGATTTTAAAACGCATTTCGCCTGTAAAATCATGTAGTCACTTTTTACGCGTTTAAAATGTGTTAATTTTTAATACGCGAAAAGTGTGTAAATCTAACATACTTAATGCGTGTGTTTAAAACACACCAAATATGTATTGCTTGGAAGCTTTTGAGTGAAGCTCTTTTAGCGTCGTTTTGCGGGGAGTAAACTTAGAAAAATCGTCACCGTAAGCTTAAAATTCTTGATGTAAACTGAAACGACTTGTCTCAATGCCCTTCTGTTACCGACTGACTGTAAAGAGAGGTCGTGAAGTTCTCTGGTCATTGTGCATATTCACACGTTGCCATAAGTGTGGTGAGTAAAACCGGTTTTATTCAACTCCTAGCAACTCACACGGGGCGTAAATTATGAATAGTAAATTTGAATGCTATACAGGAACATTTAAATGTATTGCAGATGAAATTTACTTGTTAGAGAAAAACAGAGCTAAAGAATGCAAGAGATAGAAGCAACTTTTTATATGTGTGCTAGTTTTCACGCGTTTGGTTTTGCGTGAAAAATGTTTCGTTAAGTTCTTCTGGTCGCTTCCCTCTCTCATCTATAAAACCGGTTTTAGGCGCCATAAATATGCACTGTGTGAATAGGCCCATTGGGCCAACGCACACGAGATCATATACTGTGTTTCCATGAGCCAGGGTAGAGTTTTCGTTAAGTAAACAGAAAGCTTTTTCTCTCAAGATCACTCGATGCTGTTTCCATGACGGTTCTGGGTTAAAGTGACAGAAAATTAATTTTACACTGCGTCGCCGTTGGTATATGTGCAGTAAAGGATACTGAAACACACACATATACAAAACCCGGCTTAATCGGCCTGGCTTCGTTGAGTTTACTTGGATTTAACGACACTTTACTCAATCCCCGTTTCCATGGGCGCTAATCTGAGTAAACTCAGGATAAACTCTGCATGGAAACACAGTAATAGTTATGGAACATAAAACCGGTTTTACTATACTCCTCGGAACGCAGACGGGGTAATAGCATCTTGTGTAGTAACTTGAATCTTTACAGGAAATTTACTTGTCATAGCTTATAATGAAAATTACTTGTCATAGCTGTCATTTCGTTGACAAATATAAATAATAAATAAAAAGTCCTTAATATCACTATTTCCAATATAATCACAAAAAAAACAAAATTTTCAGACCACTTGAACAGGTTGATGAACAAAAAGCGAGTGATTAAAGAATTTCAATGGGAAATGCTGAGCTCATAACATAAGAAGAAAAGGGTAAATTCGTAAATTCATCAGGGCCGAAACACATCCAGGCTGGTTTTAAAGCTAATCTCTCAAAGCTTTCCTTGAGGCGAGCTACAAAGCCGTCCACGGAACAATCAAAACACAATCAGCCTAGTTGATGACAATTGTTAAATTTGTTAGCGATTCGTAAAAAGTGTAAAATTACCAAATCATTTACGTAAAATAAAATTAGTTGGCCTGGTTTAATTGTTATTTTTATCAATACAAACTCGGAAACAAAATCCCAACCTCAAAGTTCCACTGTTTAAAGCAAACTAGAGCCTCGGCCGAATTCAAATTCCAACATTAGCCTAGTACTAAGTTCCCCGCTAAATGAAATTTCCATACAAAATTTAGCGCGAAAATTTATCAAGCTAAATTTTAGCAACATCTTTAGCGCATGCAGTACTAAGTTCGCCGCTAAAATGCTCGATAAATCCACGTTTCTATTTCTTTAAAACAGATGGCAGCAATGCTAGTCTCCACATTTTTAGCTGCATTTTTATCGTGCAGGCACCTTATTTCACGCTAAATTTTGTTGAAAAAAACCAGTGATATAAAACAAACAGAAAAATAAGTTAATTTAGGGTTGTAGAGGTTTCAAGTGCGGAAATAAAACTAAAATAAAAGTTTGTGCATGAAAAAATAGTAAAAATAATAAATAATTCTATGTGTTTAAAATATTTTGAAACACGTTTTAATAATTTTATATTTCCAGTGGATTTTGAGGAGTTTTATTTCGAAGAAGACTTTGAAATTTGACCCAAAAAAAAAACGTTAATATGAACTTTCTCTACAATTCTACATTGTCAAATTTTATCTTGCTAAAAAGGGTACAAGTTTGAAGACGCGCTAAAATTTAGTTTAGCGCCGAACTTAGTACTAGGCTATTGCCGGAATTCCGACAGAGGCAAGCCTTGCGGCCATCTTTGCCAAGGCCTGAATTTGCCACACAAGTTTTAATGTGTTCAATGGGCATATTCACACGCTGCCATAATTGTGGTGAGTAAAACCGGTTTTATTGAACTCCTAGCAACTCAGACGGGGCGTAAATGAGTGTAGTAAATTTGAATGCTATACAGGAACCTTTAAATTTATTGCAGATGAAATTTACTTGTTAGAGAAAAACAGAGCTAAAGAATGCAAGAGATAGAAGTAACTTTTTATATGTGTGCTAGTTTTCACGCGTTTGGTTTTGCGTGAAAAATGTTTCGTTAAGTTCTTCCGCTCCCTTCCCTCTCTCATCTATAAAACCGGTTTTAGGCGCCATGAATGTGCACTGTGTGAATAGGCCCAATCCCATTTAAACGCATAGGTTGGATCTGCTTGCAGCTAGCTTCGGGCTTGGATGTGTTCAAACCACGCCTGGATGTGTTTCGGCAAGACCCTCGTAAGTACAGGCCTGGAAGCAGACTTTTTGGTTGTGTCTGTGCGAGGCCAAAATCGTCTGACAGTTGTGGAATTAACATGGCCGAAGCCGAACGAAGCAATTTTTTAACTTTGGTTTTGGAATAAAAAGTGGTAAAATATTGTATTTTATCACTTTTTAGTGCACACGGATTATCAGTGATAAGTTATTTAGTGATCTGAGTCCATAAATTAAAAAAAAATTAGTTGTTAAGTGTATTTTAAGAGTGTTATTTGATTAGGTGACCATTTTTGTTTACAATCGCGGTGGTTTTTTCGTGTTAATTTAGGGAAAAAGTGTTGAATTTGTGCAGTAATGGAATTAAAAGTGGATTTAAAGTAGTTAAAAATTATTATAGAAGAGTTATTAAAAACATAAGTGCAAATACTACCACACAACATTAATAACAATAACTTTTTCACTTTTCCTTCACATTTTTCTGCACTTATGTTTTTAATAACTATTCTATAATAATCTTTGATCACTTAAAAAGCACTTTTTATTATATTACTACACAAATTCAACATTTTTTCCCTAAATTAACACGAAAAAACCACCGCGAATGTAAACAAAAATGGTCACCTAATCAATTAACACTCCTAAAATACACTTCACCACTCATTCAATTTAATTTTTTTTTATTAAATCACTAAAGCACTAATCACTGATAATCGATGTGCACCAAAAAGTGATAATATACAATATTTTACCACTTTTTAGTGCAAAAACAAACTTAAAAAATTGCTTCGTATGGCTTCGGCCATGTTAATTCCACAACTGTCAGAATATTTTTGGCCTGTTTTCAGCTATGTTAGTATTAGTTGGCCTGGCTGCTTCCAGGCCTGTACTTACGAGGGCCTTGGTTTCGGCCCTCACTGCCGCATCACTGCAGAATTCAGCCACAGGCTTCAATTGAAAGTCTGTGGCTGAATTCTGCAGTGATGCGGCAGTGATGAATTTACGAATTTACCCAAATATAATATGCAAGTGTTAGTTTTCACGCTTTTGATTTTGCGTGAAAATTGTTTCGTTAAGTTCTTTCCTTCCCTTCCCTCTCTTCTATAAAACCGGTTTTATGTGCCATAACTATGCGCCGTGTGCGTTGGCCCATTGATCATTTAAATAAAGAATTACAACAGTCTAACTTTCCTTTAAGTTATCCTCTCATGCGTGTTAATATAGTGAAGTGTGTGAAATGACACATAATGTGTGATTTTCACAGGTTTAAGACGTAAAACGATAAAAAGTTACAATTTCTTTAGCGTGTAAAAAATATTCTACGCTAAACGAGCGTGATTTATACAAGTATGTCTTTTTATCCACATTATTTTAACACGGTTTATTCCTAAAACGCTTTATTTTAACCCGATTAGCCGAATTTACACGCTTCTGAAGTGTGTAGTGTGTTAAATTCACATTCTGGGGTTTGCAGTGTGCGTTTCATTTTCATTGGATTACGTATGCCGGTGTAGTTGGGCTCACATCGGCGTAGTTGTTGCCAAAACATAACACCGTTATGAAAATTGTTCCCTATATGTTTTTTGGGTTGCTGATTACGAAAATTGAGGTCCCGCAGTCCTAAACTATGGGTGCCACCCTTAAACATGTAAAAAAACACCCATTTCTAAGGGTTTTTCGCGATAATTTCAATAATAATCAAAAACAATCCAATGAAATACACTTTTTTCAATACTTATTTATTAAATCAACCCAAAAATTTTTCCAACTTTACGACTCAAATTCGATAGAATGCGTATTGTCAGGCAAAAATAAATTATTTTCAACCCTTAAGATGGTAAAACTACCCCTACAATTTAAAAAATCAACTTTAAATAATAAAACAAATTGCAAAAAATTTGTAGAATTTTTTTCCTACTTTTTGCTTGAAATTTAATTGACTAGGTACTGCATATCAGCTAAAAATAAATTATCTTCAACTCTTAAGTGAGTAAAACTACATAGATTAAACTTGAATTTGAAAAAGGTGGAAATTTTTTTGCATTTCTTTTTGTTCCCTTTAAAATTGGGGCTTTAAAAAATTGTATAGGACGAAGAAAACGGGCAATTATCTTGGCGACCATAAAAGGTAACAATAGCATACTCAGTAGAACGGTTCTAGTTCGATTGCGTAGGTCAAGCAGCATTGGACGCCACTAGTGCTTAGTTGTTAGCGAAACGTCTAAACAGACCCAAGATTGACAAGAGTCCCTAGACATATGGAACCTGCAGTTTTTACCCGATTTTTATACCAGTTTCAATCGAAAATATTTCAGTTATCATAAAACCTTTGCTTCGTTTTTAGGTTTTAATGTAAAGAGGAATTCATAAATATCTATTGATATTTTCTAATTGTACTTGTATCAAGTCCCTCAGTAGGCTCGTCACTAAACTTCCTGCATCTGTCGGTGGCCTAACTTTTCTGAGAGCGTACTATATATCCGACAGACCTTCCACTACTTCTATTGCATATTATTACCTAGCTGGTTAATATTTTAATAATTGCGGCAATTGTTGGGCAAAAAAGTTTTAGTTCTAAAGTATGGTCTTAAGCAGACTCATATTTTTTTTTAGGACTAGACATTTTTTCCCGCCACTTTTAATTCCGTGACCCCGCCCAAAAAAAAAATTCTAGATCCACGCCTGCCAGAAGCTCAGGTCTGAGGACTCAATGAAAATAGTTCAAAACGCACAGTTCGCACAATTTATCGCTCAGACAAGACGTCACACGTGATAAAATAACACATAACGCTCCTTTAATCCCTCATGGAACATAGGGCGGAAACAGCTGCCCTCCAGCGGACTCTGTTTTGTGCGACAGCTTTCAGCTTTGACCAGGATATCCCGGTTGTGGCGGCCTCTGTTAATAGGGTTCTCCTCCAAGTTGTTCTAGGTCTTCCGACTCGACGGGTTCCTTGCGGATTCCAGTCGAGGGCCTGTTTGGCTAGATTATCGTCTTCCCGTCGCAAGGTGTGGCCAATCCAAATCCATTTTCTTCGGCTGATTTGGTCGTCTATCCTTTCTTGGCCGGCACGTCGCCATAGTCTTTCATTTGAAATTCTATCTTGCCAGTGGATTTTTAGGATACGAAGTAGGCATCTGTTGATAGAAACTTGTAGGCGCCCTGTGATGAATTGGGTGACTTTCCATCTTTCGCAGCCGTACAAAAGAACTGCATTAACGTTGGAGTTGAACAGCCGCAATTTGGTGTTAATTGAGATCTCCGTTGATCTCCATATGTGAGAGAGGCATGCATATGCGCTTCGTGCTTTATTTATTCTGGAACTGACGTCTTCTTCTGCACCGCCATGTTCGGTAATAATGTTACCGAGGTAACAGAATTTATCTACCAGTTCCACGTCACGGTTATTCAGCGCTGTGCGTTCAATGGTGTTTGCATTTATCCGCATTTCTTTAGTTTTAGTCAGATTTAGCCTTAAGCCTGCTGAACTACTTTCTGTTGCAAATTGTTTAACATGTTTTTAAGGTCCTGGTGTCTGTGGGCCAGCAAACAGATATCATCCGCGTAGTCGAGATCCTTAAGGCGGTCTAGCAATCCCCATTGAATGCCACCTGTTCTACTATCTAGAGCGCTGACAAGGATATCATTTATTACTATAAGAAATAGTAATGGTGAAAGTAGGCATCCTTGTCGAACTCCTGAGCTCACTTCAAAGCTGTCGGATAGTTTTCCATTGTGAAGAACTCTGCATTTGTAATTGTTGTAAAGAGCTTTTATTAATTCTATTATTTTATCAGGCAATCCCCGTGCCTGCACAGCAGCCTTCCATCCGCACTCTTTACGGCATGCTTTTTAGTAGAGTGCTTTCCCGAGAGCTGCTTAGTGATTTGGTACAGCACCTTACTGTTGCCTGTGTTTGCCGCGTTTTCCGCTTTCTCTGCGAGCTCATTTATCTGCCGCCTTTTATCACGCCGGACACTTCTTTACCTCCCGGTGCAATTGGGAGTATTCCCGTTCAAGTTGTTGTCGTTTTTCCGGGTCGCTTGTAGAGTTCACATTATTTTTGAGGGCCCTTCTGCGTTCAATTTTTTGCCAGGTTGTGTCCGAGATCCAGTGTTGCTGGTTTCTTTGGACATAACCAATGCTTGTTTCCGCTGCTGTTATTATAGCGCTCTTTGTTGTGCTCCACAGCTCTTCAATATTTGTGTCGTCAGAAACGGTTTGCTGGTTTAAGAGTTGTTGCAGATTCCCAGCAAATTCTCTCCTTTTAGTGCTCTCCCGTAGAAGGTCTACGTTAAACCGTCTACGGTTTACGGCATCTCGTTGGACGTTTCTGATTGCGGCGATTTTTAGGCGGATAGTTGCTACTACCAAATGGTGGTCACTTCCAGTGTCTGCTCCCCTAAAGCTCCTGACATCCTCCAGAATAGTTCCCCATCTGCGGCTGACGGCCACGTGATCTATCTGATTTTTCGTTCTACCATCGGGCGATACCCAGGTCTCCTTGTGTATCTTCTTGTGACAAAAGTAAGTTCCACCTACCATGAGTTGATGGGAACTGAAAGCGGATGGGCCACGTTCGAACTTCGTTAAGTTATGATTTTATCATGTTTGGCGAAAGAACACGGCGGTCGGTACTTTGTCATCTTGTTGCCATGTTGTTGGTCGTACCAGTACACCATACCGTTCATCTGGCTGGCTTTATGGGGGTCGCGCCAAGAAAAGGAACAGACATTCTATTTCCGAATCGGTTTCTTTTCTTTTAGATGTTTTCGCTTTGAAAATAAAGAAGAAAGAACGGACTAGTTTGAGAATGTTATCATGAACCTGTAAGGGACCACTTTATGAAAAAGTAATTCAACTGATTAACTATACTAGAAATGAATAAAATTAATTTTAAATCTCAAAGGACTGAAGGATGCAATCGTCTATCAGCAAGATAGATAACTTTTTGGACGATTCATTAGAGCAATGGTAGATAAATAAATAAAGTATTCTTAAATGGCCTATAATCATGGTGTGTACATTTACAGTAAGTGCAAATTACCTCCAATTTTTCTTCGTCCATTTCTAATTTTGTCATATTCAATCCTGGAGTTCCCTGTGCTTGCTCTAGCATTGTTGGACTAGTATCACAGAGTGTTAGATGCTTAACATTTTCTGCAAGAACATGCTGTGAAATGAATCCTCGATTGCATCCAATATCAGCAGCCTTATCAAAATCGCGCTTAACGTCAAATATTCGATCTGATAGGCGAAATCCTACTTCTTCTTTAAGGTAATCATAGAGAGAAACATCAGGACTAGAAATATGGTTTTAATCTGTATATATAATTAATAATTTCGCTTTACCTCTTAGCTGCCCTTTCTTTTTGTAGCCGTTTTGTTGCCCTATCAAATATGTTCACCGTAGAATGTATTGCTCCTTTTTGGCCAGTTGTTGAAAGACATCGTTGGTAAGATTTATTGTAAAAATGAATATGGCATTTCTTATTAAAAACATATTTGAATAACGAAAATCTCGTCATAATTTAAATATGCTGTTCTTTACTATTTGTTATTGCTCGCTGCTATTAGGTTCTGAATAAATATTTTAATTTCCTCTTCATGATGTTGTGGAAACACAGCTGATGAAAACAGCTGTTCGTGACAGCCGCTGTGAATTTGAATTCAGCAACAGCTGATGCCTTGCTGATGCTTGAGTTTCGAAATCGAAAATAACATCAGCGTTGCCAGATTGGGCTACTTATCGCAAATTGGGCTAATTTCCATGCCTCTTCGCTACTAAATTATGAGTTGGGCTACAAGTCGCAAATTGGGCTACTTCATTATTTCAGTGTAACCAAATATGGATGTAACTTGTCTTGTCTTCAAATATGTTTTAGTCAACTAAATCACAAAATTTTTGTATTTGACTTGACTTGAAATTTATATGCGTCTTTAGGGCTTGATAGAAGATGAAGAACTAAAGCTCAAGGCATTTTTGCAATTAAGGAAACCGAAAATTCAACTTGAATTTTCGGGTAAATTTCAGTCAGGAATTCAAGCCATCATGTAAACGTCATCATCATCAGGAGCTCCACAGCCTATTGTTGGCCTTGGCTTCCTCCAACGTTCGCCTCCATGATTCTCGATCTCTGGCCCGACTTTTCCAGTTTCTTATTCCCAACTGCCTCAAGTCTTCTTCGACGTCATCTATATATCTTTTCTTAGGCCGGCCGGGTCTGCGTTTTCCTGACGGTACTTTCCCCAGCACTATCTTTGTTGGGTTCCGTTCCGCACCTCGTTGGACGTGACCAATCCATCGCAGTCTGTTTATTTTGATCACTTTGACAATGTTTGGAATCTTGCTGATTTCATACAACTCTGAGTTGTATCTTCTTCTCCAAATGCCATCAACCTGTATTCCTTTGTAGATCGAACGAAGAATTCTCCTTTCAAATCTTCCTACCAATGCTTCGTCTGCGTTTTTCAATGTCCACACTTCCGAACCATATAGTAGGACAGGCCTTATTAGTGTCGTGTAAAGTGCCAGTTTTGTCTTCCTTGATATATTTCTAGACGCCAGGTGCCTGCGTAGACCAAAGTAGCATTTATTAGCCAGTGCTATTCGTCTTCTGATTTCGGCCGATGTATCATTACCTTTTGTTATAATCGTGCCGAGGTACACAAACTCATCTACTGCTTCTATATTGTAGGTGTCTATCGTTATGTTCTGTCTGCTACTTCTGGCGTTTTTTGTGTACATATACTTTGTTTTGTGCTCGTTTATTTCCAACCCGATTTTTTTTGCGGCTTGCTCAAGTGCTACAAAGGTCTCCTTCATGCTCTCAAATGATCTTCCAAGGATAGCTATATCGTCGGCAAAGGCTAATATTTGCACTGACCTATCGAAGATGCACCCTGATGTGTTAATCGATGCATCTCTTACTGCTTTTTCTAGGGCCACGTTGAATAACAAGCAGGATAGTGCGTCGCCTTGCCTTAATCCTCTATTTGTTCTGAGGGGTGGGGATAGTTCACCATCTATTCTGACTCTACACCTTGCATCTTTCATCGAAATTTTCGTCAGTTCTACTAGGTTGTTAGGTATTCCGAGCTGCTCCATAGCATCAAATAACTCATTACGGTTCACACTATCGTAAGCATATTTGTAGTCAATGAATAACATGTGGATGTTTATGTAAACGTAATAAGTGATAATTTATAATACGCCCGCTTTCATAGTTTAGTTGCTCATGTTGACCACGGAGCCCTTTATTTTCCGTACATATAATTTGTGTATGGATGTATATTTCTTATAGTCACAGACAGAAGAGGAAAACGACATCGTTGAACGTTAAGAATACAACATTTTCTTTTTCATTGGATAGATAATTTTATTAATGAATAAATAATTTTTTTACTGATGTAATAGAAAGTGACAGATAAATAGTGGAATCTATATTAACCGATATTGGGTATTTTTACATTTTTGAAATTATAAATATAAATTATAAATATTTAAAAAAAATAAAATTTCAATTTTATTGGAAAATGAGATTGGGCTACTACACATAAAATTTTGCGACTTTTAGCCTCAAGTGGCGCTACTTCCAGGCGAACTTTCTGGCAACCCTGAATAACATAACCAAAACCACCAAAACCACCAAAACCAACAAAGTGGGCGCCAAGATTTATTTTGATAAAAATTTGTATTTTATCTTAAAAATATTGTTTGCGTGGGTCAGTATGTGAATTAATATTTCTGGTGAGGTTAATAAATTTTAGGACAATAAATGTGAATCAGATTTTCGTATAAAAGTTAGAAATCGATTTTTTCTCTTGATTTATAAATAATAATTGTAGTCTAAAAACTAAGTTTTCGCTGGAAAAATCACATAGTAGCTAGGAGGATACAATGGACGACCAGAAAGTGAATAAAGAAATCCCCAAAGACACAGATTTAACAAACGTGAGCAAATCCTTACAGAAGAATATTGAAGAATCCGACAATGCTGATATCCTGGATAGAAATAGTATACAAGACAATACGATGGACCAACTGGAGTTAAATGAAACCGTCAATGTAACAAGTGAATCCTTAAAAATATGCGATTCCAATATCGAAGACTTGGAGCTTACTCACATAGATGATACACGAATGGAGGAAGATGCAATGGAAAATGAAGAGCTTACTGACATAGATGATACACGAATGGGGGAAGATGCAATGGAGAATGAAGAACTTACGCACATAGATGATACACGAATGGAGGAGGATGCAATGGAGAATGAACAGACCATAAACCATATAACTAAGGGGGATACTGCCAATACGGATGATGATGAAAGGGATAACTTAAGAGAGTGCGAACCCATTAGCCAAGAAGAGTTAAATAAGCTTGTTGAAATGGAAAAAGTCAAATCTGTATGTGATATGAGACCAGAAATCATAAAACCATTAGATGAAGTTGTGGTTAATCGTATAGGTGCTGGTGAAGTTGTCCAAAGACCGGCAAATGCATTGAAGGAATTGATTGAAAACAGGTAAATAAACAGATAACTTAATTATTGTTAAATGGCGCTCGTTTTGGGAGTTATCTTTAGTTAGCTAAACGCAGTGTTCGTACATCTTCTATAAAGTCATCCATCCACCTATTTCATGGTATTCCTATGCTTATTTTTCTATTATTCTAGGCCGCAAATCGGGCTTTAGACTTGTAGCATTGTAGCTTTAGACTTGTAGCATCGGACTGAATGGAGTATTGTTTTATATATTCGCATTTTGCAATGCCTTGAGATTTTCCTTGTTCTGTAGAGATAGGGTAAGTGCAGAATTGGTTTGTTTTGTGTTGTCTACGTTTGTTGTTTATTTTCTGTGGTAAGCCTAGTCCCTATAGAGTTTCAGTTCTAGTGTTTCTGTACTTTTCTCGACAAGTTTGATCTTTCGTACGTATCTTTTTTCTCTTTTTAACAAAATAATGTACTTTGTTTTGGAGTTAATTACTTTTAGACTTTGCTGAACTTTCTACAATAGTTGAGGTTTCCTTTAGCGCTTGGTTTTATGCCCAAAATTTGGTCATGCCATATGCGTAGTACGTGTCTGAATGTGAATTGCAATTATAAATAACATCTATGTCTCCTCTGCTAGTTAAGCGGGAATCAGGGCGAAAAAGCCTCTTAGGACCAAGTCTAAATTGGTGAGAGGGGTTTGGGGTTCGGGTCATCGGAGCTTCAAAGGCAATGAAAATTAATTGACACGTCGGAACCGGCTATTGGGGCACAAACCAGCTTGCTGAAAAGGGCCCTTGCCGATCGGACCTTGATGAAGCATATCAAACGCTGGAGGTCCGCGTCTGGACTGGCCAACTCGAAGTGGATCCTTCCTGTGCCGTCTCCACATCATATTTAAATTAGTTTAGTTAGAGATCTTGTTATCTCCTTCAATTTTTTTCTATTAGTATTCTTTCATTTTCTACTTAAATATGTTCTCAATATTTATTCTGTAACTGGTGGTAGTGAACATTATGCACACTGATTAGTTTTATGTTGAATGTGGTTGCAACCTATAATATGTCTTCATTTTATATTATACATACATATATTTAGCATTATTATTGTGTTATATTTTTTCAGTTTAGATGCTAAAGCTACTTGCATTCAAGTAACAGTAAAACAAGGAGGATTAAAATTCCTTCAAATTCAAGATAATGGTACAGGCATCCGAAAGGACGACCTGGCAATAGTATGTGAACGTTATACAACTTCAAAATTGACTAATTTTGAAGATCTTATGAATATTGCAACTTTCGGATTTCGAGGTGAAGCACTTGCTAGTATTAGCCATGTGGCACATTTAACTATTCAAACAAAAACAATAGACGATATTTGTGCATATAAGTAAGTAATTTAACTTTTTGAACGATAAAATATTTAAGTTCAATGTTACTCGAAGGGCTTCTTATCAAGATGGAAAATTAAAAGAGGATCCCAAACCTTGTGCCGGTAACCAAGGCACCATAATAACTATAGAGGATTTATTTTACAACATGCAAGAACGAAAAATGTCTCTTAAATCTCCCCGCGATGAATTTCAAATGGTTAATGATGTCCTTAACAAATATGCTATTCATAATTCCAAAGTAGGTTTTACTCTTAAAAAAGTTGGAGAATCTCGTTTTGCAGTTTACACAAAGCCAAATAGTACTATTAAGGAAAATATAGGTATTATATATGGTAAAGAACTGTCGCAAAACTTATTAGAGGCACAACTAACTGATGAAGTGCACAAGTTTAAAATGAAAGGTTGTATTTCAAATCCAAGTTATGCAGGAAAAAAACCGATGATTCTCTTTTTTATAAATAACCGCTTAGTGGAATGCCATTGTAAGTACGTTATTAATAATGCAATAACTTAACTAATGAATTTTTTATATTTTTTTCAGTGATAAAATTGCTTTTTCAATTAATTTACATTCCTTATTTAATGAAAGGAGTTTTTCCGTTTGGGTACATAAGTCTTGAAATCGATCCCGGTTGCGTTGATGTTAATGTACATCCAACAAAAAATGAGGTGCATTTCCTTAATGAAAGCCAAATTATATCGAAAATTAAAACACATTTAGAAACCGTACTAGTAAATAGCGGCAAATCTCGTACTTTCTATCAGTTGGCTAGACATGCGGAAAATTATCTTCAAAAAGAAAAAAATAAAATGGATGAAAGTACTTCAGATCGCGTTAGACAAGACAAAATGATAAGAACTGATTCAAATCAGCAGAAACTAGAGAAATTTATGTCAACATCGAAGAATATGTCATTAAAAAAGAATAGTTCTGAGCTAAAAGAAAGAAGAGAAACGAAGTTGTACAGTATTCTATCTATGAGAAAAGAGATAGAGCAATCATGTAGCCTTAGTCTCAGAAAGCTATTAAGTAACTTGGCTTTTGTTGGAATTATCGACTTAAAACGTGCGTTGATTCAATCCGGTACCAGTTTATACGTAAGCAACACTAAAGTACTAAGGTGAGTAATTATTTGAAATATTAGATGTAAGGAAAGTAAAAATTAGAATATTGAAATTTCAAAGCAAAATAGTAACGTTTTAGTCACATCAATCACATTTTGATTAGTGATCGACGAGAAGAGGATCATGTTTCTTTCAAAGTCGATCAGCTTCGGAAGATTTCATGCTTTAAGATCACATTGATCATGGGGCACTATTTGTTTCGTATTCGTGTTTCAGAACATCGTTTTCTTGAGATAGAAGTAAGACGGCTATAGTAGCTTTCCAGGTTATAAAGATTATTTAAGATTTTTCTAATAAAAAGCAATAAATAGTTATTGCTCATTTTTTTAAATGTCTCAATCCTTAATAGACTAAGAGCCAGCGCCTCCCGCGGTATAAGGTCAAATTCTCCGAGAGAAGTGCATAAATATATGTGAAGTGTACGTAATTTTTTTACTTTTTTTTATCAGCTGCTAAGAATCGAATAAATTTGTTCATTTTTTACAGAAATATCAGAATGCGAGAGCACTGAAACCTTATACATAAGTACTTCTAGCTGGCCTTTAATAGGTCTGGGGGTTATACCTATCTGATCAGTCGGGCTTTTTAAATACTGTCATAAAATAGTTGTTTAAATACTATATACAAATTTAAGCTTTTATACTTAACGCACCTTACTTTGCGCAACTTTAACATGTGATACCGTCCTAAGCTAAGGCGCACATTGAGGTGCGTCACCCAGTAAGCGCAGAGCAGGGCAGGTTTGTAGCCCCGAGCGATTTTACATACAGTAGTGACAATACACAGAAAAATTTTTAGTCTTTATACTTTGACGTAGATCTGGGAGGCGCTGGCCCTCCGTCTGTAAGTTGTTAAGTTCTCTACTTATATAAAATCATGTTAAGTTGATCGTAAAATAAATTCGTCGACAAAAACTGAGTGCCGTCAAGACTCAAAATAAACTGGCAGCCATCAACGTTTCAATAATAGTCCAGTAAATCTGTCGAAAATTCCGCGTTTTCTTGCAAAAACTATTAACAGGCGACCAAGGTGTGTAAAAAATTGGAAATTTTCCTTAGAATTCAATGAACTATTTTTAAAACAAATAACGCGTATGCGACCATTTCAAAATTGCGGCCAAAGTTTGCAAAAAAACAGTTTTTTACGTTTAAAAAAGAAGCTTAGCATTCCAAAAAAAGTTAAATGGCAAAGTTGTGTAACTCTTTAATACGGATCGAGCTGGCCTGGTCCGGTCTCAAAATTTTGCAAAATTAATTAGTTATTGCAAAAAAAGGATAAAAATTGATTTTTTTTGAAATACCTCAAAATATGGCGTTTTTTGTGCAAAAATTTATTTTTTCGATAAAAACGCGTTTTTTCAATGTCCAATAGCTCATACTGGCCATAATATTTTTATACCGGAACGGGTCGAAAATTTTCTTTAAGAGTACTTACGCTTACTTGTGTAATTATTGCGCATATCACAAAACGATAACTAATATGCGCAAAATCAGTCAAAAAACCGATTTTTTATACCCCAAAATATCATGAATATCTTTGAGAATTTTTATTACATTGGAATGCCCTCATTGGCAATCGAAATCTGACATTTTGCTACAAATTTACAAAAACAAATTCTGGCTCTCCGACGTTCTGGAGCAGAGATAATTTTTTTTTTTGAAAAAAAATCGTGTGCCATCTTTTAAGATAAGTCGCTGAAATTTGAGGGGGCTATTGTTGAACACTTATATTTTCAATAAAAAATTTCCGGAACTTGATCAGCCGTTGCTGAGCGGTACAAAATCAATAAACTCGGAGTTCGATGCTGCGACGCGCATTATCTAGCGCTATAGTTCAGTTAAAATAGACGAAAAAAGCTCAAACTTCATTCAATAAATCATTTGTTGGACTACCAGGAATTACCCCATATTAGCCACGTAGTCCAACAAAGGATTTATTGAACGTCTAATGACCTATACAAGTCGCGAATAGTGCATATGAGTATTTTAAATTTTTAAAACGGCGATATCTCATGGATGGCAATTCGTTCGAGACCGAGGTGTGGTTGGTGGCAATCGTTAATACTTGGGTAATCTGTTTAGTTGTTTTTCTTGTTGCTCTTGGTGGCACTGGAAAAAGCTTCTGCTCAATATGTTGCCTCATTGGTTGGATTTACACTACCGGATACTGAACAGACAAAAAATAGCTGTCATCGTTAATTCTCTTTTGAAGTCCGATGGAAAGTCGCATGGGCGTTTTCACGGGGGAAACTCCAACGAACGAACTAGTCCAAGCAATTGCCTTTTTGTTGTTGCCTTTTGAAATTTTGCTTCTTGTTCTAGAAACAACAACAACGCAGGAACTGTCAAATTGTCCGCCCTCCACATCATTCTCTCTTAACCCATTCCCCATGAACCCAGTTCGTTCGTTCCTTTTGTCCGGTCGTGTAAACTGGCCCATTTAGGAACGATAGGAATATCGTCGTTTCTTCCTAGATATTGCAGTTGCAAGGCACCTCACTCTGTCTTCAAGTTACCTCGTAACATAAATTACTCTGCATTTTGCCTTTTGAAGCTAAAGTTATCGTGTAGGATGAGTGCACCCAATCTCGTGTGAGTTTCTAAACGAGACCTTCCAGGATATTATAGGCCATAACCAAAAAGCTGGAGTAGATTGCGCTTCATGCTTCAAGGAAAGAGCTACTCTCAGTTGAACAAGTTACTGATCTAATATCAACAACTCACTGCACACTTTTGACCCACCAGGAATTTCATCTCATATCCTTTACTTCAAGGTTGGCGCTCCTGTTACCTAATCTAAACCCTTCGAAATTTTGTGATGGCACCAGGCGAAAACTCTGCACAAACACATAATCATAGTCAAGAGCATCACAGCGGCCAATCAAGAGAAACTGACGTCAATCCTCGAATTCATCTAATCCCTTCCAACTATCCCTCTTCATTCGAGCGCCTTCAAGTTCCTGCGAATAGTTACGATGTAGTGGTGAGAATCTATAATCAGTTGAGTAACGGGGGATGTGTGCTCGACCGCCTGTAAGACCCATGCCTTAAGGCAAAAGACACCGACGGTGGTAGTGTCAGATTCCTATCGGCTAAACTCACTAGCCCTTTTGCATGACGTCCAGACCAGCCCAAGCCGTTAAGACATTACTTCAGCCTGGCGTCATCAACGTGATCCTGAGAACGGTCCCTCGAAGAGGTGCTCACCAGAGCCGAAACAATGCGGCTGGTTTAGATCGGAAGGGTAATTGTTTCTGCCATGGTCAGTTATAAGTCGTGTGTTCTAGAGTCAGTTCATCTGACAACGTGATCATCCTGCTAAAGAGAAAAACTAAGAATGCACAGGGTACCGCTAACAGGGAGGCCCTCAAAAATTAATATCCTGAAAATCTCGGAAGGACAAAGGTCAACCAAAAAGGTGTGCCTTCACTGACGAAGACGCGGCCACCAACTAGTAAATAAATAAATATACAAATTCAAAGTTGGTGTTTAGGCGAAATTCTGTTCGTCCATAAAATTTACAGAGTAGCGTAATTTGCGGCTTTGTAATATTAAAAAGGTATAACAGACCTTTATATATGCATCCATAAGCATTGGCCTTAACAACTGGCATAATTCTCAATATGTTTAAAGTAATAAGAAATAATATTATAATCAGAACTTACTTCATTGTCTACATCACTCAGCAGCTATGCTCTTTGATATCACTTACAACTTTCCCTTTTTGTACACTAAACTGATGAAATTGTCATTTTATTTCTAGTTTTCTATAATTCCAATAATTCAAAACACTAAACCTTTATTTGTTTTTGTTTTTTAGTCGGGAGCTTTTCTTCCAACTCCTGCTATATAATTTTAAAAATTTTAAAACATTCAAATTCCACACTCCACTTTCAATAAAAGATCTCATATTAATCGCTCTCGATTGCGAAGAAAGTGGTTATGCAGATGAAGATGGCCCAAAGGAAGAATTAGCCAAGGAAGCAGTTGACATTTTAGTATCTAACGCTCCCCTGATGAAGGAGTATTTCAACTTAGTTATTACGGATGATGGAATGCTTGAAACACTACCAGTTTTATTGGAGGATCATAAACCAGCAATGGTATTTTTGCCAATGTATATGTTGAAATTAGCCACTGAGGTTGAGTGGCAAACAGAAGAAGAATGTTTTGATACATTCATATGCGAAACATCAATGTATTACAGCAAATTTTCAAAGTTCGAAGAAGATAATGAGCACAATGAATGGACCATCGAACATGTCATTTATCCAGCTATAAAACAATACTTAATTCCAAGCCATGATTTAAAAGATAGTGTTTTTGAAATTGCTTGTTTGCCAAATCTTTATAAGGTTTTTGAAAGGTGTTAAATTTTAGATTTATAATTTTATTTTTACATATATTTTGCAAAGTTAATAAAATATATTAAAACATTTGAATTTTTCTATATTATTTTACAAGGCCGGTTGGCGTGATCGTTCTTCCTTGTTAACATTTTTAACGTGTTCTGTAAACATGCTCATTATTCGGTTGTTATATTCTTCTGGTATTGGCTTTGCGCCAGTGGCCCAATAATAAATATCCCAATCATTTGTTGGACCGTTTATAAGATTATCATAAAGAGCTGTTTCCTCTGCAGTCATTGATTTGAGATATTTTGCAGCAAAAGTACTCAGTAACAAATCGTTTTCCAGCATTCCACGTTTGCGTGATTGATAAAGAAGCCTAAATTCAATAATCAATTACGAATTACGACTTTTAACTGCGATTTACAAATTACTTACCGCTGTTTTCTTGTATCTAGAGGTTCGTCAGGTCTTTTAGGGTATACCGGAAGTGGTAAATGTTCCGGATCATCAAAATCAATAATTTCTAACGGCTCTTTTGTACCAGTAGGAGGGGTTCCTTGTGTTGAAAGCGGACGAAAAGAGCTTGTTAGGCTTCTTAAAACTATATTAAAATTCTGAAAATATTTTTTCAAGAGCAATTAATCATTCGTGTAATAATATTAAACAAGTTAGTCGATTCTGCACGAATTTTCATTGGTATTTAAAGTTTAAGGAGAATTATGAATATAACGGTCTTAGGATCATATTTATGTGCATTTCTAAGCTCTGAAATCACCTTTCGTACTACATATCAGCGCTCCAAGTCGTTGGTCACGCATGGTACAATGTATAGTAACAAGCTTAGCTAGAAAGGGAGAATAGGTGATGGAAGAGATGGCGATGATCTTCGTGTCTGAACTCTTGTAGAAGTTCGGAAATACAATATTCTTAAAAGATTGTTCCACAGTCGAATTATTCCATTTATGAATCAATTTCTTGTGTATAGCGGCGTGAAAACTGTAGCTGAATGAGTCGAGCCCTCAAATGATCGATGGTGGATAAAAGGGCGTTATCATTGTGAGTGTCGGGGCTCTTTTTGTACTTTATCTGTATACGTTAGCGTGGTCTGGTAAAATCCCGCTCTAAATAAATGAGTTGTATTCGCAGACAGGCCGAGTTAAGGATTGGTATATTAGAGCCTGAGTCGCTGCCTAAGAGGAATTTGCATCTTTTAAGAAATCCTAGGAATCGAGATGCTTGCTTGTGTTCATTCGCAGATACTTGGTTAATGCTCCGCCCAGGATGTTATGAGGTTGACTCTCTATTACAATATTGGCATTAATTTTACTTGAAAATGTAAATGTATTGTAAAATTTTTACTCGAAAGCTGTTTTTTTATCGGATCGGATTTAACAATATTGTAATAGAGAATATGGGCCTGACGCGGGCATTCCGAAACATCCGTAATCACAATGACTGTCTTCAGACCCAAAGAGACAACAATAGCTGCAACTTCCCCAACGGCAACAGACATAGCGATAGCCACCATCAACAACAATAGCCCAACGCCGATTAAATCTAAAGAGCGTTACCAAAATTTGAAGTCTGTGACGAGTACCATAGGTACCGGTGGCAGTCATGGTACGGTCCGATGTGGTGGGTAAAGGTCTATAGCTAATTCTTAAAATAAACATTTAATGATAACTTAAGACGAGACTCAAAGTATTTATTGTGTAATATTATAGGGTATCTCGAACCGCAAATATTCGTAAAATAAATAAAACTGGAGCGAATCAAATTTTAATTGTAATTGGTTAATCGAAGAGGCTTACCGTAATCGAAGAGGCTTGAAGAATGCTGAGAAGAAAGCATTGGTAAACATCTTCTTTTAATAGACTACAGAAATGCTTATGACCTGCTTTATAAAAGGAAGCTGTAGAACAACATGAGAAAATTGGGGTTCCCGAAAAAGTTAATAGAACTGTGCAGAATGGCGAACAAAGATTGTAGAACACAAGTGAGAATGCGACGTTGTAATGCAGTAAACTTCCCTCAAGAATCCGGTCTGCGACAAGGAGATGCGATCTCACCAATATTTTGTAACATTGCTCAAGCTACGAGTATAATAAGAGAAGCAGAACTTAATGGAGCAAATAGCATCCTTCACAAGAAACATTCAATGGGCGCGTTTAGGCCCAAGTTAATTTAACTGAGCTAGGCAAGTTAGCAACGGCATAAACAGCAATTTTGTTTAGCGCTGTTATCTAAATTATTTCTGCTTTTTGGGTTAGCTAAAATATAGCACAGCCAAAATGAATTGACGTTTGCTTGTAAATTTTTGTTGTAAGCAAATAACTTAGAAATATTTCAATACAGCATGAAGATATTATTATTTTTTTTTTGCTTTTTATTATTTGTAAAATGAGAAATGTTATTATATGAGGAGCGCCAGAACAAAAACCGATAAATCCCATTTTGACATTATTTTTTTTTACATATTATTTTCGTACATATTTATAACCATCGTTCATCGAACCTGTTCAGAAACGGCTAAAACTGCTTCAAAAACCTTCCCAAAATCACTGACCTGAACATAAACCGATAAATCCATTGAGGGTGTCAACACTAGTATTCCTTCAGCAGCAGCAGAACCGGTTTTACAACTTAATCTAGGTCTATACTGGTATTCTTTCATCGCGAGTAACGTTCTTGTCTTTACGCGGAGATATCTACGTGCGTTTCGATAATTATATTTGCTATCCACGAGTAATAAGAGTAAGCAGAAGCACCTTGTGTATGGGTTAAGTTTTTACGCCGAATTTTTCTGGTGAACATGCTACTACACTAACCTCTTATGTTCTTTCTATACCTCTCTCATAAATAATCGTTTCTGCTGCTGCTGAAGGAATACTAGTGTAGATTGGGCCAAGGGTATCCAATTATATCCAATGATATATCAAATTAGTCTGATTAAAAACCGATAAATCCATTTTGTTTTTTATAATATCTCAACAGGTACCGCACACAGGAATGTGGTATTTAGGTTTCCACACTGTGTTATCAACACCAATAAATTGGTAAACTTCGTTCACCTCTAAATTATAAAGCCATAGATGCAAGTTACACTATCGATGATTTCGTTAATTACCCCCATACACAAACCGATTTTTTAGGTAAGGGGTCGCAGCGATGGGTGCAAATTACACGCACGACATATACTTCCCTGCGACCCCTTACCTAAAAAATCGGTTTGTGTATGGGGCTAATAAACGAAATGATGGATAGTGTAACTTGCATCATAGACTTGCACAGATTTTTTCAATTTCCCAAAAAAAAACTTAAATGTGATATATCGGTTTTTGTTTTGACGCTCCTCATATTTGCTTGTCATTAGCTGTAAAATGAGAAGTGTTAAATGGCATGCTAGAAACGGCGCTAAGTGAACAGCGCTAATTTAACAGAGTTAAAGTAATTCGGGCCTAAACGCGCGGCCAATTACTAACTTTCACAGAAGACGTTTTACATCTTTTCAAGACAGCAACGATCAATCGAAAAGTAAATGACACGAAAAGAAAGTACACGATTGAATCAAAAAGAGAACATTAATTAGGACGAAGCATCACCCTTGACGATTGTAGAATGGAGATTGTAGACAATTTTATATATTTAGGGGCAATGCTTAATGTAGAAAATAAGATAAAGGACGACATTCATAGACCCATCGAAGCCGCAAATAAAACCTATATCGCACTAGTCCCGATTCTAAAGAACCAACAAATCTCAAGTCAATGCAAAGTGAGAATATAAAAAACATTAATCAGCTCAGTTCTATGATGCTGGTCTCAGGCTTGGACATTGACCAAACCGAGTATCACCTCCAAATCTTCGAAAGGAAAATCGCATATATAAAAGAAGAATATTTGGTGCTGTAAGAGATAACCAAAATGAATGGTGCATTAGAACAAGCGAAGAGCTTGAAGAAATAAATATAGTTTCACATATAGAGCTGAATAGACTACTATGGCTTCGACACGTTGTAAGAATGCTAGCCAGTATTTTCAATGGTAGACCATCAGGAAAAAGTAACGTAGGACGAACAACATATAGATGGACGGATGACGTTCTAGAAGATATACGGAAGATTCATGTAACAAATTGGAAACAAGTAGCAAGACGTAGAGACAACTGGAAGAAGAGACTTCAAGAGGCCCGAGTCGTACCAGGACTGTAGCGCCATTTAGGAAAAAGCAGAATGGAAGAAGCTTTTGTACTATCTTACAAGATAGATTTAATTCAATTTAATTAATTTGTTTAAGCTTATGAAGCTGTAATTTTAACCTTTCCGCTTGAGAATTCATTTTCGAGCCGGTTAAGATTTTATCTGAGTGATCTTTTTCTGAAACGACAATACTTTAGCAATTAACAAGTAAAATAATTCTGCGTTAATTCAATTTAGAAAAAAAATTGTTAGTAGAAACTTGGTGCAAAAACGCAGTTCTTCTATTATGCAACACCATCCAGAAAAATTTGGTTACTTACTGAAAGACGCCTCAACATTTTATTTATTATTATTTCCGTATGGACCTATAAACAAATATTATATACTCCTCCTGATTGATAAAGAGTACACAGAAGCAAACACGGCTTCAAAGGACGTTTTGTTTTGAAAACGACTATTTATTTTGACGATCACTAGTGAAGAAAATTTAGTCCGGTCAACAGAATTTCACAATTTCTTTTAAAAGTCAATACTATAGCGAATTCTTCATAAAATCGTAAAGTGTGCGTCGTTAAATATTTTGGCTGCCGTTTTTAAAAAAATCGGACAGCAAAAATATTTATTTATTTATAGGTCCGGCTTCCACTTTTCAGCTTTTTATTGACGTTTAAAAATGTCAATCTTAGCTTGTACATAAACCTTCTGTAACCATTGGCATAAATGTTTGTGAATAAAATCTGAACGCCGCCTTTATAATAGCGGAAGACGGTGTCAATTTATTTTTGTAACGTCTGTTAAATCTAACGAATTATTAAGGCCCAAACATATAGCAGAAATGAAAAGAAACCGAAACGAAAACGAAATGAACTTGAAAATGATAGCGATTATATAGGTACCTGAGCGAATCGGTTCTTGACATTTGTTGACAAGTTTTGCATTGAGTAGAAGAGTTTTTTATTTTCGATAAATATATATATTATACAATTGATATAATTTATGGCGGATGTCGAGAAATCATAATTTAAATTTTTTCACCTCGTATTGACTGCATTCTTTTAAAATAACTTCTTTTTCGTTCTTTCAACTTCTTTAAATTCGAAAAGAAACTGTCTGTCGAACTGTCAAAGGGTGACTTCCATTTAGACACAGAGAGACACAGTTAGCGTGGTTACATGGCATTCCGAAAAGTATTCCGACTGAATTCATTCTGAAAATGCTTTTTCGGTCGAAGTTTATATGGTGGTTCTCAGAATGAATTTTTGCTGTCATTTCAGATTGTTTACCTCTAAAGGAGAATATGGAATTTGTTAAAATGTATAATTTTTCTAACGAAATAACTAATAAACAACAAATTTTTGTTAACTCTATTAAAACACCATTTAATAATAACATTTTAGCAGTAATAAGAACTTGTAATTAAGGTTATTACCAATGTACTTTAATTTTAACGGTAATAACCTCACTTTCCAGTTAGGTGTTACATGGCATTCTTTCCGAAAACCATTCTCAACCAAACAAAATTTTGCTCCCGAAACCAGAATACTTTCGGAATGCTTTTTGACCCGGTCAACGGTTACATGGGCCATGCCATGCCGAAAAGCATTCTCAGAACGTTCTGAGAATGCCATATAACCACACTAAGTGTTACACTGTGTCCGACACAGAAGTGTTCCATCAACGACACAACTAGACACAGCCGGGCACAACCAAGACAATGCTACCAACCCTCGCCAATTGAAATGTGATCGTTAATTTATAATTACAACAATATTGTTTCATTTTTAAGATTCCCAGCATTTATAAGATGTCGGGTAATTAATTTAAAGAAATTATCAACATAAAATTTACGATTTACTTGCCAAACAAAAATAAAAACGAGGAAAGTGCGCCGTGGCGGATTTTTCATGAACTTATGTGTTCCATTTGGGCTTACACAGAACGACACAGAGCGACACGCTGTGTCGGACACAATTGTCTTTCTGTGTCTAAATGGAAGGCACCCAAAGTAACGGGCTGAATAGCTGAAACGAATACCAAAATGAAATAAATTTATATCATTCGTTCTGATTCGGTTCTGTTCGTTTATATAACCGAGTTCATACATTTTCATACGATTTATTTCATTCTTTTCGTTTCGGATCGTTTTCGTTTCTGCTATATGTTTGGGCCTTAAATCATGGAGAATATACAAGGAGGAAAAACTCTTATGGGGAAAATGACAGGAAACGGATGGGTAGAAGAAACTAAACTTCTAGTTCATTTTTGGCCACAGATGTCACCTTTGTCCGATGTACCCCACATGAAATTATTAAAAATTCATTGGAAACATCAAAAATTGATTAATTACGAATAATCGCATTGTTATAAATTGAATTTGCTGCTTGCAGCTGTAAGCTGGTAAACGTAAAATATATTAGTAATAAACGAAGTTTGCCATGAACCGGATAAATACACTTTGGCCATGTTTTTTGGTGTACATTTGACTGCAGCGCCACAAATCAAACGAAAATTGACAACACGGAGCTTTATCTCCTTGAATTAAGCCCGGTACGCAAGGCTCAAGAAATTTCTTTGCCTATCTTAAACCTATGTAAAAAAAATGGTCAAGAAATGGTTCAGAAATATTTTCTGGAGCGATTTCTGTAACCGGTATGCTAGAGTCAAGAAATTCACACCAGCAAATTTCTTGAGCCTTGCATACCGGGCTTGAATAAACAAACTTCATATTTCTTAGGGCTTGAATAAACAAACTTCATATTTCTTAGGTAAAGCACGGTATGCAAGGCTCAAGAAATTTGCTCAAGAAAACTTCTGCATTTATTTCCCTAAGAAAAAATGACAGCAGTTCAGAAATTTTGACAGTTACTTATTTTCATTGCAGACATTAAATAAATTGTTTTATGATAGCTTAGAATTAATGAAATTGTTTTAATTAGTAAAGAATTAAAAAAGAATTTAAAAAATCTGAATAAAAAACAACAATATGTAATTTTTTCCATTGCTGACAGTTACTTTCAATTTCAAAAACTACCTGAGACGTCAAGACCTCATGAACCGTTAAAATTTCTTAAGGAAATAAATGAATCGACTTATTTCTGGAAGAAAAACTAAAATTGTATCATAAGCGACATCTGCGTGTCACTAAAAAACACGAAATTTCTGGTGTGAATTTCTTGACTCTAGCATACCGGTTGCAGAAATCGCTCCAGAAAATATTTCTGAGCCATTTCTTGACCATTGTTTTTACATAGGTTTAAGATAGGCAAAGAAATTTCTTGAGCCTTGCATGCCGGGCTTAACAGACAAAATTTGGAGAAAACCCAATTTCGTCTTGTATTTTTTATTAATTTAAGTTCGCAGTTCTAAAGTGCAGCAACATGTAAGATATACAGAGCTGGGCATAAAACCGTTAATCCGTTAATCGTTAATTAACGAAGTTAAGATTTTGTTTAACGAATTAACTTAATTTCAAAAACCATTAACGGTCTTATTAACTTCCGTTAAATTCAGCTTCCGTTAACATAAGTCCGTTAAACGTTTCAATATTAATTCGTTTCGTATTAATAGGTCATGTCACCGGTGGCTCGGGCGCTTGATTAAATTCAACGAGAAGCTCAAGCATATCTCGGTTCTCCCCTGTCGATAGTTGCAACAGTATTTAAATCGAAGGATATTTAGTCGAGGGGTCTTGTTTACTATACTGCTTTAGCCAATGCCTTATTTACCGGCATAGACAAACGGTTTGGGCCTCTTATGGAGGCTGAAGGTTGCCAACTTGCTTCGGCCTTTCACCCGGCAGTTCCGGCTGATATGGCTTGAGAAGTATGACAGCAGCAAAGTATGTAAAGTTAGGAAATGTATGGAGGCGAATGTAGAAGATGCTCTGAAGCGAGAAAGCCACCAAAAAGAAAAGGAGCGTTACCGGAAGTAGCATAATGAAGAAGAAGGAAAGGATTTCTTCACTACTGTCACTCAGTCGGACGAAAAGTCTAAGGGCCTTGAGTCTCTAAAAAGTAAAGCTCAGAATTTGGTAAAAATGGGGATGAGCGTGACTCTAACTGATGCAGCGTTCATTGCTGAACAGGTTTTAGTGAATCAATTTATTAAATGTAATACAGCGATTTCATCTAGTGCTGTAGTAGAACGACTTTTTTCAGTTTAGGAAAAGATATTTTGAATGCAAAACGATCATTCCTCTTGGACGAGGGAGTCTTGGATTAGACCCGACCGAGTGAACACACAAGTCGAAGCGCGAGACTTATATCGCAAAAATTTAAATAAATAAGGATATTTATAAATAAATCCTGACCAAAATTAAAAAAAAATCTTATTTTTTTTTTCTCGTAAAAACTCTAAGACTAAACAAAGTGCAGTGTGCTTAATCGTAGTAACGCTCATTTAGTGAAGGGACTTATAAAACGCGGAAGAGAAGCTCGTCCGAAAAAATGCAGGATGGCGGGGAAGCCCTCCCAGGCCCCCCGCCAAACAAAACAACTAACTTGGAAGGCAAAAGCCAGAATAAGGAAGCAAAACTCAATAGTGTAGCAGCGTACGAGGGCTTCACCCAGAACGCGTATAAAAATTTAAAAGACTGGAGCAACGGAGAAATCCAAATCAATAACGGCTCTGAGGAATCAATAACGCATACAAAATCGAACAAGACCCAAACACCAACAAGCCGAGAGAAAGATACATGCAGCCACTCATCTCATGCCAGCACCAGTAACATGGAGACGGACTGGGGGAATTCTACAGTGGTGGACAAAAATAAAGCTAAGCTTAGTAATAAGATTTTCTCAAATAATTCAGTGTTGGCAGATATTAATAATCCTAAATATAATGATAATTTTAATAATGATCTCGAGGGATTTACCCTGGTAAGTAAAGGCGCGAAAATACGTAATGTTGCGGAAAATAGGCCTTTATACAAGGATGGTAATAGATTCAGACCCTTGGCCGAGGCCTCAGACAAAAGTGGCGTAGACTTGCCACAACCTCCGCAAAAACAACTGCCTCCCGGTGAACCTGGGAAAATAAAATGGTGCCCTCCAATATTCATGTCGGGGGTAAGACCAATTAGCGTTTACAATCTGTGCAAAGCACACAAGGAGGAATTTAATTTCAAAGTGCTAAAGCTAAGCGCTTTTAAATCTAATATATTTGTAGACGACCCGCGCCTGCACAGTCTGATCATGCTTAGGGCGAGACAATCGAAAGTGGGGGCCTTCTCATTCACCCCCAAAGGGACAAAGGGAGAAACATACATTTTGAAAGGCCTCTCCAGCGGCTACTCAGCTGAGGAAATCAAATCCGAACTACAGGAAAGGAATAGTGACCTAAAAATCTCTTGGATAAAACTCCTCGCATCTAGAAGACCTCACCTTAAAGAGGTGAACTTGGGTATCTTTATAGTACAACTAGAACTCGGAATAAATGGCAAAGAACTAACGAAGATAAAGACGGTGGCGCACCATATAATCCACTTCGAAAGGCCAAATAAGAAGGAACATGTACAGTGCTACAGGTGTCAGGCGTTCGGACACATAAGCGTCAACTGTGCGAATAACCCCAAGTGCATAAGGTGCGGGGAAAACTGCGAGGACACCTGCCCTAAAAAGACGAAACGAAGCCCAAGTGCGCCAACTGTGGCGGCGACCACCCCGCTAACTATCGAGGATGCCCTAACTTTCTGGCATACCTGAAAAGACGAGAGGAAAACAAACAACGTTTGTTGAGGGCTAGGGTTGAGCGTAAAGAAAGGGTAAACGAAATCATGAACTCTAGAATAAAAACAGGATTATCATACGCGCAAGTGGCGGCGGAGAATAAAGGGGAAGCAAACTTGCTAAGAGACTTCAGGGAAGAATCCCAAAAATTATTTGGAGTACCGTTGGGTAGCCTCATGAAGAAATTAAAAGCATTCTGGCCTAAATATATTCGCCTTAGCGCCGACCTCAAAGTCGATGCTTACCTAGACTTCCTGGGCGAACTCCAATGTTGCAATTAACATTTATTTGCCTAAATGTGAACTCCCTCGTCAATAAAGACAGAGCGCTCACACTTTCAAACGAGCTATATATAAGAAAACCGCATTGCGCTCTACTTTCAGAAACCAGACTCCATGTTAGAAACCAACCCAGCCTGACGGGCTACACTCTAATTAGAAACGACCGAGGCAGAGGCACTGCCATAGCCATTAAGAACCACTTCAAATTTATCAAAATTGAATTCATCTCCTCCTGGTTTAACACCTGCCTAATAGAATGGTCCGTAACAGGTTCAGGCAGACCCCGTAAGGTGCTGGTAGGGGCCATTTACGTCCCTTGCAATGTAAACAGTGCGTGGAAAAGAGATCTCGACAGGCTTGAGATGCTGGCAAAGGGCTACGAATATTTTATAATAGGGGGTGACTTTAACGCCAGACACCCGCAATGGGGCGACTCCCAAATCAACACAAATGGTAGAGCACTTAGTGACTGGTTTCTCTCAACGGCCTACCTATTCTCTGAACTTATATCCCCGGGCTCGCCTACGTTTCCTAGGGGTTCTTCTCATCTTGACTTCTTCTGGGTCTCGACCTCGTTAGTCCAGAATAACACCTCATGCTACACGTTTGCGTATCCCTCAGACCACTTTGGAGTGGCCATACACACCAGAGCAGACCTAGTACCAGTCTGCGAGTCACAGGACAGATTTCGATCTTATAAAAGAACGAATTGGCAAAACTATACTCAGGACCTTTCCAGGAGATTCGAGGCGGGAGGCGCCCCCCGTCCAACCGAAACTTATCAAACATAGAAATTCAACAGCTAATAGAGAGACTAACAAACGCCATTACACAATGTACATACGAGCATTCAGAATCCAACACACGGAGTAATAATAAATACAAATACATCTCACCCCTGTCACTAAAACTCATGAAAACTAGGAGACAGTGGCTGCAGGCCCTCAGAAGAATTTTCCACCGATCTGGCAATCGGCAATCGGCGGAGTACATTGACCTCGCAGCTAGAATAAACTGCCTTAGTACCTTAATAAGGGAAAAAGTCAGGATCGACACAAACACCTGGTACGTGCAGGAGCTAAGGAGAATTAAACCGTCCCCACAAGCATTCAAGGCAATTGACAGGCTAACGGGCAGGAAGCGTATGAAATCCAACCCAGTCCTCATTCTCATAAAGGTGACAGGAATTACATTTGACAAGCTCGAAGACAAAGTGAATGAATTCAAAAAACATTTCGAAAGCACCTTCAAAGCAGCGCCGTACGACAGAAACCAGACCATTAAAGATAGGGTCGATGAAGTCCTAGCAAGGTACGAGGACGTCCAAGCCCCCCTCACGTCATTCTCTGAAGTAAACAAGTCCTCCCACCCAGCAAAAAATACATACTTCACTACACCATGGGAATTACTGGTCATGGGCTCCAACCTGAACTCCAAGAAATCTGCGGGTATCGATGGAATATCCAATCAAGAAGAGCGTGTCGTCAATAACTTTCTATCGAACAGTTATCTTTAATAACTGCATTAACAATAGCTACTTCCCCACTCAGTGGAAAAGAGCTAAAGTCCTCCCCATACCCAAGCAGAGTACATCCACAGACGTAGAAGACTTCAGACCAATCGCACTACTCTCAAACCTTGGAAAACTTTTAGAGAGGGTAATACTAAACAAACTAGAAAAATTCTGCGAGACGCGGGCGATTATCCCCAAATACCAATTCGGTTTTGAAAGAAAACACTCCACAGAACACGCCCTCCTCTACCTGCAATACTCGATAATGAAGAACCTGAAGCGTAAGAAATGCACGGTAGCGTGCGCCCTAGATCTCCGTAAAGCCTTTGACGTGGTGTGGCACCGAGGACTAATCTACAAACTCAACAGTCTGGACTGCCCAAATCCACTGACGAAAATAATCAGAAGCTTTCTGGCCGACCGAGACGGCATAACTCAGCTAGCCGGGGTAGATTCCGAACCTTTCGGGTGTCCCGCAGGGATCGATCCTAGGCCCTAAACTTTTTGATATCTACTTTTCTGACTTCCCACATAAAATCCCTAACCTTGACTCATCTTGCATCCAATATGCAGACGATACAATGGTATGGGCGACATGCTCATCTCCTTTTAGGGCAGCAGAAACACTACAAACTCACATCAACATAATCGTCAACTACCTCAATAACTGGAACGTCGACATCAACTATGGGAAGTGTGACCTAATATGCATAAGGAACCCCGCTGGTAAAGGCCATAGAAACGCCCCTAAAGAGGCAAAATTTATAAGAGTAACCATAAACGGTCAAATAATTACACCAAAGGAGAGTATCAAATACCTAGGAGTAAACTTTCACAATAGGCTAAAATGGAACCCACATGTTCGACTTAAAATAAAAAATGCTCGGATAGTAACGGCCAGCCTCAGCCCTCTCATAAATTCTAAGTCACTATTCACACAGACAAAAACCCTAATGTATAAAACCATAATTAGACCGGTCCTTACATACGCGTTCCCGATATGGTGCACATGCTCCCCGACGGTGGCGAAAGGAACTCAACTGTTTGAAAGAAAAGTGCTCAGGCACTGCACTTCGATGTATATGTCACAAATAAGTAAATGGTACCCAAATAGGGTAATATACTGTAATGTTTGGGTGTTGTGGACCAAGCTAGTGAACCAGCTTTTGCTTGTGGCGTCGAGTGCCGCCTTATTTAGTGTGTGGAATAAATACAATTGCTTTTAAATAATGCAACATTTATGCATACCAAAATACCTATTCCCGCAGGGCAAGTTATTGCCACTCTTACTCGGACTGAGTTCTGGGAATCAATGATTATTCACAAAATCCTTACAACTATTTATACTACCTAATTCCCCTACTTATGTTACTTAGCTTAATAAAACTTTACATAATCTATTCCCCTATGTAATCCAATTGTAATACAGTAGTCGTTATTTGTCTATTAGAACTGTCATAATTAACTTGTATTACAGTGTTTTCCATAGTGTGCTCTTATATACACTACATTCCTTCCCTTCAGGGAAAAAATTTTTCTTCCTATTGAAGGAAAATTTTTATATTAATATTTAACTAACCTATTATTATGTACATATTTCTTTTATTTTATTATTTTCTAGTCTAATTTTCGAATTTACATTATTTATTTCTACCACTACATATGGTCTTCACCTTATAAATGACCTTGGTGATTAATGTTTTTTCTATTACCAATCTTAATCATTACTCTATCATTAACATTAATATTTACATTTATACATATCTAGGGTATTTTGTCATAATTTTCTTTTCTTTTTAACTTTGATTACTCGATTATGGTTTTCGCAAACACTTGAGCTTGCTGTAATCTGAATTTCTAATTTTTTTGTATGTCCTATTATTTTATTTCTCTTGCATTTCTCATAGTCTTTCATATAATACTTAACCATCTTACTTAGATTCTTCCAACAGCATCTTTCTACAATTTTATTTATTATTCGTTTCACACTACTCTGTCCTCCTATATGCTGTACCCCATGGTATTATTTTATTATCTTCTTTTGTTCTTCTTCACCTTCGATTCGTCCTGGTGCGCATATTATTATTTTTATGGATTTTCTTTTTCCTTTCTTTATCTTCTTTTGTATCATGTTGAAAATCTTTTTGAATTCCTCTATTCCTATTTCTTTCAATAATTTCTCTTCTGATGATAGCGCTAGCTTCCTTATCCCATTTTCTATCATCACAAGTGATAGCTTCTCTAATATCGAACCTAAATTCAGATCTAGATGATCACTATACTTAATCCTTACTTCTTCCTTTGCTATATCTACATTTTCATTATTATATTTTCTTCTTTGGATATTCTTATTTATAAATTTTAACACTTTCGTGTTCCTGATTTCAGATTTTTCATATCGATGTTTTCAGGTGACTTTCTTTTTGTGCTTCTATTCTTTATTCCCTGTGTTTTAACCTTTACTATCTTTATATGCTTTACCTCTTTCTGTGGTATTACTGCATCAGTTTTTTCTTCATTAAATATTACTCTATCTTCTTTTATACCTAATTTAACGGGCTGAATTATTTGTATTCTTGCTGGAACTGTCATATCTGTGTTTGTTTGAGTTGTGTCAATTGGTATTTCTATTTCCTCGAATTCAGTTGGTATTATTAATATGAATTTTTCATAATCCAGTTTGCACTTGTGTTTCACGAAGAAATCTTTACCTAATAACCCACCTGTTGCTATTGGGAAGTTCTCTTCTACAAGATGTATTTTATGTGTTATGTCTTCGTTCTCTATCTTAAATCTTACTTCTATGGTTCCTATAGTTTCTAATTGCTCATCTGTAATTCCTTTTATTTTACTTATTTCCTTACATATTACCGTATCTTTTACGAGTTTATCACATTTTATCAAGTAAATATCAGCTCCCGTGTCTATGAACCATGCTGTGTCTTTATTTGTTGCATCTGTTTCGATGTTTACATAATTTGTTAGTTTTTCATTACTTATCCTGTATATGTTTAAAGTTTTTATTACACTCTCCTCTTCGTCCATCTCTTCTTTTTCTGTGGGGATACCAAAGCATTTTTCTGAATCTATCTTATTTATATTATACGTGGGTTTATTCTGTACTTCTGCTCGTTTATCATCACTGTAAAACTCATTCTGTTGCTCGTGATAATTCAAACATTGTTTTTGCCCTTGCTGATTTTCATATTCTCTTCGTCCTTGATAGTCTGAATATTGCTGTTGCCCTTCTCCATTCTTATTTTGACTTGGATGTCTGTACTGCTGGTACCTCCAGTTATTATTTCTATGAGGGTCAAACGTGTCGTTCTGCCATCTTTCATAATTATTATTTCCGTAATTATTCGCTGTTTCAAATCGCCATTTAGACCAATTTGCTTTTCTCATCTTTTCTGCTACCATTTCATATTTTGGTTGTTCGTTGTCGGCCTCTACCATGGTCGCTAGTTGTACAGCCTCATTCATCGTTTTAGGTTGTGCTGCAAATACTGTGCTTTTTATGTTACTGCGTAAACCTGACTTAAAAGCATTCAGAGCAAGTTGATCATTTAGTTTAACTATTTCTTTGTATGTTCTTCCCCTTGCTCAGATATTTGTGATGCGTTCAGTTCTGCGGTTAAAGCTTCAATCTCATCCGCGAATTCTTCTACTGATCTATCGTACTGGCATGCTCTAGCCAAGGTTGTTTGTATCTTCAGTGGATTCACCATTGGTTTGAATAATCTCAAGAATATCCTTCTATGATCATCATAATTGGTTGGTGTCGTCTCATTGTATAATCTATTTCGCACCTTGTCGTTAATTCTGGTTTTTATTACAAAGTTTATCAATTTTTCTTCATCTTCCTCTGTTGCTAGTGTGTCTTTTACACATTCAACAAGATTTAGGAAATTATTTAATCTGGTGCTATCTCCATCAAATTCTGGGATCAGCTTGATTGCAATCGTCATATCAAATGCCATTTTACTATTTATTTCTGGATATATTTCTTTTTCTTAAATTCCTCTCTCTATTTTCTCTCCTTTTTAAATTATTATATTTCTACTTTCTCTTCTATTAAATCCCTCTATGATCCTTACCTCTTAGTAATTTTTTTTATACTAGTACACCTTTCTTTATTATATTTTTTAATTCTTCATACCTTCCTATATATATCTGACTCCTATCTCTTAATGTTAACCTCTCATCATCTTATAGCTTGTTATTTATTTTTATCTTCCTCTAGCGCAAACTAACAGGTATTCTGCGTTCCTTTTGATATTTATCTATTACTTTTTCTGGTTTTTTTTCTTGGTTCGTATTCCAAGAAGCTCAAAGAGTGAATATACGCGAAGAAAAGAAAATTATCTTACATTGAAATATTATAATTTCTACCTTTTTATTTCTGATAAAAATTCTGAATTTTTAAATTAACATCTATTCTAAACTTAAAATTTTAACTATTTTTTATAATTTTTTTTTTATTTTATTTTCATTTTAAAATATTTTTTTTGCGTCTTTTTCTTCTCTTCTTTCTTTATATTGTTTTGTCCAGCGCTTCTTATATCGCCTTCAGAGCCTCTTGTTTTGGCAGGGTCGCCATGTAATGTTTGGATGTTGTGGACCAAGCTAGTGAACCAGCTTTTGCTTGTGGCGTCTAATGCCGCCTTATTTAGTGTGTGGAATAAATACAATTGCTTTTAAATAATGCAACATTTATTCATACCAAAATACCTATTCCCGCAGGGCAAGTTATTGCCACTCTTACTCGGACTGAGTTCTGGGAATCAATGATTATTCACAAAATCCTTACAACTATTTATACTACCTAATTCCCCTACTTATGTCACTTAGCTTATAGGCCACGAGGGATAAAAAAAAAGTTGAAATAAATCTACCCTGCGATTTTTGGACGCTATAATTAAGAGAAAAATCGTAGGAATTCAATGAATGTGTTTTGGAAAAAATCGGTCCAGGAGAACAGGTGGAAAAAAGCCAGTAATGGTAACGAAAACACGTTTTTCAACGTTTTAGGTGCGAAGAAATTTCGTTTTTGGAAAACAAAAAATAGTACGTAATAGCGCTTAAAAAGACGAAAATTATGAGTTTTGGACAATTGAAATCGGTCAACAGGTTTTTGCACAAAAAAATAAAAACCGCAAAATATCACCATTTTTTGACATTTAATTACAGGGACGGTAATTATCGTAGAACCTTGTTTTAGGGCTTAAATTGTGGCTTCTGTTAGTGCCTATCTACAATAAAAATTTCATGCAAAAATAATTAAAGCTTTTCGCGTAAATCTCAAAAATGTAAAAACAGCCGTTTCAGGAAAAAAGTTTGAACAAGGCCCACGGTGGTGCTAGACTTATTTTGAAAAGCCCTATTTATTCTCGAAGAGTTACTCTACCAACCCATTTTCATGAAAAGTGGGTGAGGTTCGATTTAATACCTCATAAACGCGTTTGAAACCAGGCACTTTTCTTGATTTTCAGAAAAAACACCTTTCGGCGAAGGGGAAGTAAAATATGGTGTGGGAAAGCTTTCTGCCGGCCGAGCTTCCTGCGATGGAAATTTTCGAGCGTTTTCATATATACCTGTCAGGAAAAAATTTCGATTTCTCGAAAACTACTGAATAGAAATCCACACCACATTCCACATTATTGTAGATAGGCACTAACAGAAGCCACAATTAAAACCATGAAACAAGGTTGTACGATAATTACAGTCGCTGTAATTAAATGTCAAAAAATGCCCATATTTCGCGGTTTTTTTTTTTTTTGCAAAAACCTGTTGCCCGATTTCAATTGTCCAAAACTCATAATTTTCGTCTTTTTAAGCGCTATTACGTACTATTGTTTGTATTCCAAAAACAAAATTTTTTCGCACCTAAAACGTTGAAAAACGTGTTTTGGCTACCATTATTAGCTTTTTTCCACCTGTTCTCCTGGACCGATTTTTTCCAAAACTCATTCATTAAATTCCTACGATTTTTCTCTTAATTATAGCGTCAAAAAATCGCAGGGTAGATTTATTTCAACTTTTGAATACTTTTCCGCTATCTCTCCTGGACTATTAATAAAACTTTACATAATCTATTCCCCTATAGAATCCACTTGTAATAGAGTAGTCGTTATTTGTCTATTAGAACTGTCATAATTAACTTGTATTACAGTGTTTTCCATAGTGTGCTCTTATATACACTACAATACGACAAAGCAGAAGTAAAGCCGATTTTAAGCTATCTCCTGGAGCTCATGCTGATTAGACTCTCCAAGCTTACATCACACCCAAACCCCCTAATAAGGAACATGATAGCAACCAATGAGGCACATTCCGTTTTGGAACAAACATACATCTCCCCCATTAACCTATTACACCAGGGCCGTGTTCCGTAATATCACCCAGCATACTGTCCAGTGAGAAAGGGTAAATTCAAGCGTTTAAGCTCTGATTAATAGCAGCATACATGAAAGTATTACAACTTGGAACTGTTTCAGCTTCCAATCTCTCACATTTTGTAATTACCAATACGTCACACCGGTTCACGCAAGTAAAATATAGCATCAATTAATGACGTCATTAGCACTGGCCTGTATACTGGGTGATATTTCGGAACACAGCCCAGGACTCATCCAGACTTCTTCGAATCACGGACGAAGTAAGTTTTTTGCCGCCTTTTTACACGAGTGTAACAAATCCTAACATAAGAGGGTAAAAGGGACCGAGTAAGTCCGGCGAAGGGCACAACACAAACTGTGACTATTATATAAAGCCAACATCACAACCAAGTATGTTTGATTGAATTAGGAATTTAAGTTTACTTAGCATAAGAAGCCATATACCCCTTGCTACTTAGTTACGTAACCTTAAGTCTATTATATAAATGTATAAGTCGACGTATAAGCCAGAACGGAAACCCTGTAGGCGATTGAATTAGTAATTTAAGTTTACCTAACACAGGAACTCAAATATCCTTTGTTATTTAGATATTTAATCTTAAGTCTATATAAATGTAGAAGTTGATATAAGCCTAGTATTATAAGCCTAGTATATAATTAAAGTTGTATAGGCGTTTGTAGCCGCGTTGACTAGGTAGCGTGTAATTTTGTAAAATTTTACCACTTTTAACAGCCACGAAGGCGCCGTGATTGCAGTAGCACTAATGAGCAAGTGCAAAACTCAGATCAGATTAATGTTTTAGTAGACTTGTAATCAATTTAAAACCAGGATCCAGATCCTATTAAAACGTAAGCAGACAGTAAAGCCCAGACATACTTTGAAGTCGGCCGCAATAATTAATCTGTAAGAACTTTATTAATCTAGAAGAAGCTCAATAAATAATTTTTTTTAAAAAACTAATAAAAAAAAAAACTCTTGGACGAAAATTTTAATATGTTAATGTTCATGAAGGGAAACAGGCACCTCATGCAAGATGAAGTTGATCTTACATGAGGTGTATGGTCCCGTTTGTATTCGCATAGAATCTAATAATTAACAGCTTTACCGTATTAAAACATATTTTAAAATAAATGTTACGAAAAAAAGCAAAAAGTTGTTATATTTTTTTATTTACATTCCCGACCTAGGCTACTTTACCTTCCTATCTATACTATAATACCAGAGCTGATAAGTGATAATACTTACACCTTTGTTCTAGCAACAAACTTTTGTGTGGTTGACTCACTGATTTCCCATTAAAACATATTCGATAGTTATCGTGACGATTAACTTTAACTTCCGCTACATTTTCAACAAGCTAACGCATTAACGATTAACGAAGTTAACTTTTTGAGTAACGGAATAACGATTAACGAATTTAAGTTTTGGATTAACTTTGCCCACCTATGAGCGAGTTTACACGTGTGCATCAAATAATTAAATTGATGCACACTGCATTAACCCGTGTTGTTTACACGATATGTAATTAGCTGCCTTTAAAATATTTCTGCTTCATACTCCAATATTTAATCCTAATTTGGGAATAAAAACTCGCAATTTGATGCATTCAAATGTTTACACGGCAGTTGCATTAAATAAGTTCTGCATCAAATAGTGAACTAAATTAATGCAGGCGAGTGCGTTTACACGGCTGCATCGATAATACATCAGGGTGTATCTTTGATAGGTCGTGCAAACATTAGCCTTTGTCGACCATATTTCTATCCTTTGTACCACTGCCACTACTTTGTACCACTTGAAAGCACAGAAAAGTCGGAAGTAACAGACAAAACATAACGATATTCAACTATAAAATAGAAGCTGTAGACGAGTTTTTATACCTAGGGACGATTATAACAAAAGACAAATGATACATCAGCCAAATTCGAAAGACCAATAACGCTGGGTAATAAATTCTACGTCGGAAAGTACCGACAGGAAAAAGGACAGCGGGACACTATAAAAAAGATATATAGACGACGTAGAGGAAGAATAAGACAACTATAGACGGAGAGATAGAGCCGAGTTTTGAAACCCATGTGTAACCCTTCCAATTTTGTTTTTCATATGGGGGGGAGCCATTTTCGACAATGGCTGACAACCTAGTTGGTGCAGGTGTGGGGGTGCGAGGGTGAAAGCTAAAATCTGCTCGTTATATGTAACCTTTCCACCATTTCTAGCATGTGATCTAGATCACCTACAAAATCAAAATCCAAGTGGGCGGATAACTACGTCTTGCCAAAAGGCTGGAACCCAGGCTGATATATCGATAATAATCGATATTTTACAAGCTTTCGTTCTCTGTGGGGAATGAATCTTGCAATCGGTTTTTCGACCACTTCCCGATATCCGGTAATGCTCACACATTTGGTTCTGAAGACAACACAATATAGTACATTCAATTTTAAGGTACATCCAATATGACGGCCACCATAAAATAGCGAAGTATCCTTTTTTTACTACGCCCCCGACATGGGTATCAAATGAAAGAGTATGACGGGCAGAATACAGTAAGCTGTGTGATGTCATTTTAGGTCCAATATGGCGGTCATCATAAAATCGTGGATTGCCTATTTCTTGGAGAGTTTTACATATCACCCTGTATTTTTGTAACCTTATGACCTATTTTCATGAATAAGGTATCACTGCCGGTAGAATACTCCGACCTATCTGTAAAAGTCAAGGTTATACCCTATCAACTTCCAGAGTAAAGACTCACTAAACACTATGTATTCTTAAAAAAAAATAGTGAGTTAACATTTTGTTAGAGGTTTTTATTCAAATTTTGCTCTGACGACTGGACTATATCACGATCATTTTATAAGCATATTTAAAAACTTTTCTATTATTTAATATTTTTTAGTTTACCTAATAAAAGCTAGTTTTTAAATTTTTTTTTATTTTTTTTTATTTTAATGGGTCAGGTTGAGCTTGAACACCTTAAAAAAGAATATTTATGTAGCAAAGCTACATCGAGTAGGAAAGAAGAAAAACTTATCGACACCGTCAAGGCATCCCTCTCCTGGTAGAACTTGACAAGGCCCTTCTACAACAATCTTTGCAATCTCTGGGTCTATTACCAATGAATATAAATTTTACTTTATTGAAAAAAGAATCATATAACATTCATCGTTTTATACATAAAACTATAAATATTTTTTGGTTAATGGAATCACATTTAAAAACATTAAGTATTCACAAAACATAATTGTAATTATTCAAACATTGCCAATTCTTCGAAGAGCATCTTTAGCAGCAATTGCCATTGAATTTTCATTTGTTCCCTTTGGCTCTAAAATAAGAATTTGATGGCTATCTCTCAAAAGCTTAACCACTTCTCGTAAACGCCTGCGTAGCTCATTATTATTAATTTGTTTACTTTCGAATTGTCTTGTAGCCAGCAACATTATTGGAGCATGAAGTTCATACATTATAACACCTATTTATAAATAAAAGCCTTATTAATATTCATAATAAATAAAAAAACAATATTAACCTCTTAATCTAGACATTCCTGGTTCTAGAACATCTACAATTGATAAAACTTCTCTGCAGTATTCTTCCTTACGTTTGAGATCGTCCTCTGATAACTCGTGAATAAGATATCCATCACCTCGACCATAAAGTTGACAAAGTGAATATTTGGCAGAAATGTTCAAGTAATGGTTCTTCGTCAGTACATTTCTATACCTAGATTAATGTTTTAAAATATATATGTATGGTATTTTAGCTGATGGGATGAGTTAGTTACCTTTGAAGAAAGTCTTCTTGTCCTTCTACATCATGAGGGTCAATTGAATCTAAATCTTTAAAGACTTTTTCCAGAAGAAGAAACATTGACTGCGCATTGACAGAGTATTCACAAGATTTGCACCTAAAAATCGAAATTACTTAAATATATTTAATAAAATATTTGAAGGAAGTTCTATTTGAAGAAAAATGATGCCTTTACCCATGCAAGACAACGTCAGATCACTCAGATCTTTGACGATTCCGCAAAAAGAGAGAAGAACCTAAACAATTATCGTATGCTTTGATTTTATAACATCAGATTACGGTTTGCTTCAATCTATGAAGAGCTGCGTTAGTGATGGAAAGTTGGGTTTAAAAGAATCCTGTCAAAATTACTAGTGTTTGGACAAATCTTCCAACCAGAAACCCCAAAAGTTCTACAATAATGGTATAGAAAAAAGTTACAAAGAGACATCAAAGTCCGTTTACCACGCAACGTGCTTCAATAACACAGGTCTGCGATGAAAAAGTTTTTTGAATATGTTTACATGATTTATATAGATTTTGGGCTACTGAATCAGAATATGAACTTCGTTTTTATGTATCACGTCCAGATTTTTTTTATTCATACATATATAGACTATATATATAGAAAGATTCGATTAAAGTAATTAAATATTTTTATCAGGTTTTAAGGAGTAAAATTAATGTTTACCTAATCAGTATAGTTTATTCTATCTATCCACCAGAGCCTCTCAGAGAAAATGCGAGGCCCGGGCAACCGATATTTGGAGGCCCCTCCCACATCCGTTGAAAAGTAAAAACTTATGGGAAGAAAAAATTAGATATAGTTTTTGTTATGGTACTAAATATTTATTCAATAAGTAAATTTACTTAACAAATGCTTTTCGCGCTTTAGCATCAGCAAATTCGGTTATAATTTCAGAATAATCTAGAGTACGCACTATTTGAAAATTTATGTTTAGCGTCGCCAATCCATTTAGTTGATCTTGACACATTGTTGATCGAATGAAATTTTTTATCCTTTTCAATACACTAAATGATCTTTCGCCTTCCGCTACACTCACTGACATGGTTAAGAAAATTCGGAGCGCAATAGCTGTATTAGGTAACATGTTCAGAAATCCTAGTTCGATAATTTCTTTCAACAATTCTGTCGGTTTTGTGCTTAGTTTAAAATTACATTTGTGAATACGCTTCAGCAGTAATAATTCTTGGGTAATATCGTCACTTAGTTCTTTTTCGTATTTCTTTTGCAATGATTCTGCCGCTAAAATTATATTCCCCTGATCCATATTGTTAAAATTCCATAAAACTTCAAATAAATTGCAAATAGCAGTTATGGCTTGAAATCTACACGTAAGCCCATCTACTATTGAATCGATGATTTTGTTGAAAACATTATTATAATAGTATTCTTCAGCAAATATTTGGTATTTCAACTGGCGATTTGTGGTAAATCCTGTATTTATATCATTATCTGTTGCTAGAGAGTCACGTTTCCCGGATTATTTTTGTTCCCGGGAAACGGGAAAAATAAGTTCATTTTTCCCGGGATTCCCGGGAACCCGGGAAAAATGAAACCTATTAGGAATAAGGAGGGAAATGGGAATTAGCAGGAACAATTACTGTTGAAAAATAAATGAAAAACTCATTTAAGAAAAGATACAAGTAAATTTAATTCAAAATATGATTGGTCCTGTCCGGTCCAGATGGATAAATTGTCTTGTCAATATTGTCTTGCTTTAAAATTTCAAAAAGAAGCAACTGTGATGTGCTGCTGTTCCAATGGCAATGATGCAAGTGACACTATCCATCATTTCGTATATTACCCCTATACACAAACCGGTTTTTTAGAAAAGGGGTCACAGGGAAGTATATGTCATACATCATATATCTCCTCACTTTTGAGCCAGAAAATTTGCCAGACTCACCCATCCATTACACTAACACAATTATAACATCGCACTCCGGGGTCTGCGAAACCTATGAGAAAATCCCCTTCTCATTCACCCCAGCGGGAGAAGTGGAAGCCGCTTCCTCTGGAATCAAATTAGAAGTGCTTCCTGGTCGAGCTTCAGAAGTATTTTGGAAGATTTTCCTGTGCATATGACTACAAATAAGTCATTCTCAACTTTGTTGGTAAATTTTTTGTTTTGAGAGATTCCCTGGATCTCTGCTTGCAAAACTTAAAACTTCAAAATAGCTTCCAAGGAAGCTAATTAGAAGAAAATCGAACAAACTGCTTCTTGCTAATGACATGCAATGGTAAAAAAGATATGAATAGGGATACGGAAGGGAAGCACTTCTAAGATACACAAGGATACCTTCTTCATGCATCAGTGAATGCTTCTATTTCCCGCGTACGTTTATTGTTACAACTACAAAGGCATCACAATCGTTACACGAAAAAGAGGAAGACAAATGAATGCTTAGTGTAATATCCCAAATACCCGCATTATACATAAACCTTTTTGATGTGAGTATCGAGTGATGGATAGTGTAATTTGCACCAATGGCTCCGTCTGAGTCACATGGATAGGAAATCTTCGTTGCCAAATATTTTTTACAATTTCTTTTATTTCGCTATGGTGGGTGCAGCAAGGCGCACCGGGTTCCAGCTAGCTTTATATAGAAAACAAGGATTTTGATATAACAGTTAATTATTTTAAATTTGAAACCTTGAAATAGTTAGTGTTTTCTAGATTTTCCAAGAAAATTTGCGATTTGAAACAATTAATTTTTTCCCGGGAAATTTAGTTTTTTTCCCGGGAAACTGGAAATACATTTTCTTTCGATTTCCCGGGAAATCCCGGGTGGGAATTCCCGGGAAGGACCCTCTATCTGTTGCTTTTGTTTTGCACTCAATAAGAATTGAATTCCAGTTTTCTTTAAGTCTTTTTATATCTTCAATTAGGCGGCTAATATTATCTTTTTCAATATTCAACGTTGTTTTCCTGGCTTCGATAATGAGATTGGTTTGATGTATTAATGTCAGTAATTTGAACCAAATTGTAGACATTAAAACACATTCAAATTTTGATAAATATTTCTTAAAAGACAAAATTTGTATTTGTGCTTCGGCTGGCTGACTTCCTAAATCGAATTCATTTAAAGCCGATCGTAAAGATTTTAAATGTAGAGCCACTGGTTTAACAGCGTCAATTCTTGCAGACCATCTAGTTTTAGAAACGCTACGTAAGGAAAAGCTGCCAAAATGTTTTTATAAAACCTCCCATCTTTTTGGACTTCCACTGAAGAAATTATAAATTTGCTGGATAGTACCAAAGAAAGTGATTGCTTCTTTACAAGACTCCGCTGAATGTACTCCAACAAGATTCAAAGTATGGTTTCCACAAGCACTAAAGGTGCAATTACTATTTTCATTCAAGAGAATTGCTTGCACGCCTTTATATTTGCCCGCCATGTTTGCTGCATTATCGTAACTTTGTCCAACGCAGTTTTGGAAATCCAATTTTAATTCTTGTAACAGGCTTAAAAGTCGGCTCGCAATTTCTTGAACTTATGTTCTGTATTCTTGTGCTAAAAATACGAGCGGGGGAACGCGCTCTATTTGATTTTGCTAGCTTGGAATCTTGGAAAGTGAGGCCCCTTAAATTATGAGGCCCATGGCAATTGCCCCTTCTGCCCCCCCCCCTTGGAGAGGCCCTGCTATCCACTGACATATAGATATGGACTGCTAAATAAGCAAAATCCCATACAAAAAAGTGGCACCAAAAACTATCGTTGTCTCGTTCCCCCGTTAAAATCCTATGAACTTTAATGGGTTTTAAAATAAAAAACAGTTCAGTGCATGTCAGCGATATAAACATAATTAGAAAAAACTAGACAGCTATAGAGTTTTTCTTCTTTCTCTACTTTCGTTATTTTTTAAAGTTCGTTAAACAGAGGGAAAGAACCCTCACATATTTAAAAAAAATACATTTATTTAACGAAAAAACTGCTACTAAATAAAAAATAATGATGGAAAATTATTTCTATCAATTGTAACATACATCTTATTACTTATTTTCCTCTAAATTCGAAAAAAAAATTGTTGTTTACATAGAAAAGGTCTTCTTCTTCTGGAGAAAAACGGTGCCATTGAAAGTTGTCAATTAGCAGTCCCATAACCTTCTATATTTACAAGCCATGAACAAGAATCTCAATTGAGAGAATCGGACTACCAAATTCTCCCAAATTCTCCAAATTACACTAACAACATTACGTGACTTCACCGACTTGTAGTCCGATTGAGCGGAAATTCGCTCCAATATTTTCCTTGTTCATGGCTTGTAATATAGACGGTTATGGCAGTCCATATCTATATGTCAGTGTATCTATCCCTTTACACCAGAAAAGTTAAAGGAGGGCATATTCACAGGAACTGACATAAGAAAACTAATCAAGGATGCAAACTTTGAAAATGTCTTGACAAACCTAGAAGAAACTGCCTGGAATTCCTTTAGAAATGTTGTTTTTAAATTTTAAGGCAAAGTAAAAGGTCCTGATTATAAAAAATATTGTCCAAGAAATGTTAAATCATTATAAAAATTTCGGGTATAAAATGAGCTTGAAAGCTCACTTTTTGATTCCCACATTGATCACTTCCCCACGAATCTAGGAGACTACAGTGAGGCAGGCACAAGAAGAGCGGTTACACCAAGATGTAAAAGGCATGGAAAGGAGGTATCAAGTCTGTTGGGACGTCAGTATGATGGCGGACTAGGTGGATGATCCATTGAGATGAACCGAAGAAAGTTCATAAACGGAAACCAACTAAAAGAAGGGTTTCCGCAAAAAAAAACAAAGAAGTTATTGATCCTCACATTTTGTATTTGTTTGTGATTTTATTAAAATTATAATTTCATGGTTCAAACTTTAGATATAGATAGTTTTATTTAATTGAACCTGTAGTTTGTTCATATTTTCCATTCAAACCATGTGTCACCTGAATCTGGTGAATGTGACGTGGTGTATATCATATGAATGTCGTTTTTTATTACATCACTTTTTTATTACTACTCACTGAAGTGACTACTCAACGGAAAGGAGGAGATTAAACATAATGGTTGAGATACAGGAAGCACATCATTTCTAGCCTACGATATAAATCAAGCCCAGATATAAATGTCATCGTGGCGAAGGTTGCGTTAAGGGGGGAGGGGGGTAGCTTAATGAATGTCGGGAGTTTGATGTTATCAGAGCTAGAGAAGAATCTCCACGATGGTATCTCGTCCAGAACAGAAGTTTCACAGGCTTTACAGTCTGCAACATTGCACCAGGAAACTGGCGGATATTTTAATGATCTTCTAGCCAAAGTTACCGACAACAGCTGAAAACTATTCGGTGCTGAGAAAACAAGAAGAGCGAGAGCAAGAAAATCCGTAAGCGAATTGAGGACTTGACCGTTCAAAGGAATCCCAAGCTGACTGGGATTTGACGAAGCGACCATCCTTCTTCGTCCGCGACTCCATGTTGAAGCCTCGAAGATGGCCACAGCTCACCTCAAGTATATCAAAAAACATACGACCCAATGGCTGGTAGATACTGGACCTATGCACTCTAAAAAATCTGCGATGGATGTGGAACTAGATGGGAACCTCCTCACGGGTGCAATTACTGCTCCTTATAGTAATAACAATATGAGGTCGCGCTGTAAGTATAGAAACCCTATAGTAGAATGTTTAACTCTCCCATTTAAGATCGGTCAAAAAGGAACTGTTTAATTCTGCTATAATGAATGGCAACTAGAGGAGCTGTGAACGCTCGCTAAACACTTATAACCGTGCGATTAGAAGAGCAGAAAGTTTGGAGGCTTTTTGACAGAGCATAGAAGATGTTCGAGACTCAGAAAAATGCCACAAAGCAACATTGAACTGTACGTCGGGAGATATCGGTTCTGTAAAGAGAACGGAAGAATCCTTGATAGCATTACTTCAATCACAATCTCCAACAGAGTGTGGTTTTTACTGGATATGTAATAGCCTCACTTAGTATCACGAAAGCTGCTGTGCATTGCATGGCCACGAAGATCTCAAAGTTAAAGCCTCCTTCTGTGTACATGCAAGAGGGGCTCTTCCTAAGATAACTTAGTGTGGACTCATATGGTACCCGGAGGACTTAAACCAGAAGACATGTGGTTGACAGGATCTCGGACCTTAATGAGAGCCTACGCTAACACAAGCGGATTGTTATCCTCTTTGACAGCCCGGCGGTTATCTTTTTGTCCTGTAGGACAAAATCTAAACTAGTTTAGAACTGAGTTATCGGAATAAAATGGTTGACGCGCTGGTCGGACAGGGTTCTGGCACTGTAATCATCGGTCCGGAAAGGGGTATTGGGGCACGCACCAACCAGTTACGCTTCAGGCCTTTAGTTGGTCTGGTGAACTTCAAGCGGTTTCTTTCTGCGCCGTTTCGTAATGCGACCAGGAAAGTTTAGGTAGGATTTTAGAACACTCCCTCCTCCTCCTTATTGGATAGAAAGGGCAGAGTGCTCAACCTGTGGGCTTTGGCTCAGGATGGGGCTGGCTTTTTCGTTTTCTGTCACTGTTTCGCAAAAGCTCAAACAGACTAGTCCAAGCTCTAGGCAGACACCTAAGCTTTTTCAAGGAGTCGGGTCTTCAAATCTGTGGTATATGGACGGGCACAATCGGTCCAAATGGCGGCTACAGTATACTTGTGTAAGTCCCTCCACTCTAAAGGCGACTTATTAACTTTATATTTATATACTTGGTACATTGAGAAATAAGCCCACGCAACCCTGCCTGTATAATTCATATCTAAACACAATAAGCTCATATTTGTACTTACTTCCAAGGAGCCTTTTGATTTAATGGTTCTGTAGACAATATAATTCCATTCTGGCACTTTGGACACCTCATTGCACTGGAGTAAGTCCCAAGCTCAGTCGGATCTTCACATCTTGGACATTGACACCAGAAGAACTTTCCTTCTTGTAAGTGTTCACGTCTTTTTAAAGTACCCTGAAAACAGGTTTAATATAAAAACATTCTTAGCATAAATAATTACAAATCCCCTACCTGAAATGTGTACGCGTAACTTAACGTAATCGGCTCTCCAGCTTTCAGTGGTCTAGTTACTCTAATAGACATTGCATGTGTGTTTGGGTCGTCTGTGTGCGTTGTATTTGGACAACATTCATGCGACAATAAAAACGCCGACGGATAAATAGCACGAGCCTTTGCGCCATTTTGGCCAATTTCAAAGGAATTGACTTCAAGAATACCACAGGCAGTATGGATTTCATCGTCCAAGAAATCATTAATATCCCAGGATTTCTTTATGCGCCGGACAATTACTTCTTGATTGCGTACCCAAAGCGATGGGATTTTCTTGCGTATGTCATTGTGAGCCTCCATTTCCATGATTTTTTTCCATTTTTCTGGATTTTCTTTTTTGTTTAATAAAATTCGCAAAGTCAATATAACTTCATAGAGAAGACGAATTTCTTTTCCCTTGCATTCCTCTATCATTTTGGGGACATCCTTATCACGAAATAGGGCACATTCCCATGTACTATGACCATGCTCCTTTTTGAATCCTGGACAATTTGAATCGCACATTGGCCATTTACATTCAGGACATCTAAAATAAGAGTTTAGTATTTTTATTTTGTTTACCGAAACATTTGAATTAATTAGTTCATTACGTGTACTGAGAACCGTCTAACTCGACAGGCTGGTAGCAACCTAAACAAATAGGTTCGCTATCTGCACAAGGTCCGACTGCAAGAGGATCTTCTTGAATTATCAGTTCTCCGGCTTTTAAGGATCTTGCTGATACCAGATATCGGCCCATAATATCTGAATGCTTTATTTCATAAGGAAGAGCGTTTTTTGTTTTACTCGTTTCTGGAACATCATCATCATCACTTTGTGTATCTTCGGCTGATTTATGCTCATGTTGAGAAGATGCTGTATTGTTGTTTTTATCATGCTTCTTTTTGTGGTGTTTCTAAAAAGGAACCGATAACATTATTTTTGCAATGTTTCTATTTTATTAATTTTTCATAAGTAAAAATTGTTTTCATTTGGTTTAAAAATAATTGCAAATGTGGAAATGTTGAAAATGAACAATTTACTCTTAAATACACAATTTCTGTCTTCACCTAATCAGCGTTGAAATTGCTCTTTTTGTTGATTTTCTAAATAAGATCAATCAATTCTGACATTTTTCTGGCATTCGTTGCGCTCAAATCACTTTAGTGAATAAATACTGAATTGAAATAATAAATAATAAATAATTCAGAGAGAAGAAATGCAGACGTGGTTCCATTAGCAGATGTGGAGGGGCGGTTGTATAGGCAACCGAGACAACCCTAAGACCGCAATAGAAGAAGCAGTGGCCTTCCACGGAAGCAATGCAATATATTTTACAACAAAGAAAACAATGGTAGGCCTAATTCCTATGTTCTAGTCAAGAAGCAAATTAATGCTTATCTATGCAGTGGTCTCCAAAGTGGGGTACGCAGAAAATTCTAGAGGGTACGCCAAATATGTCAATGCTGTCTTGCTGTCGGGGCTGGATGTTACCACACAACCCTTCGCACGATGTTCATGGGGAGCCAGAGTATCGAGTCCGTGGCAGGGTTCAAAGTGGTTGGCACTGGAGATACTTATAGCCTGCACCTGAAATCGTTCAGGCTACTTTCATGTCCTTCTCAATGCAGAGTCATGAGAAACACGTTTCCTACTTTGGCAATCTTGCATGAGGGTCTTTGAAAACATCAATGACTTGTTGCAAGTCATCGTTTTTCTGCAGGACTTTCAGAAGTTTCAGTTTCGCCTGATTAAACAAAGCAGAAATGGTGTCACAACTAATCATGTCGGGCAGGAACAATATATGGTCTGAAAGGGTTTTGCCCAGCAGCAAGATGGAGATTCTATACGGTTTGAGAAACCTTTAATTCGCCTTGTTTCAAAAAGAAGACGTGCTTCTTTATATCAGGGCTATACAGGACAATCAGAATCACCAAAAGGTCGATATTTCCCCCTACCAATGTCACATATGCATTTGACTGCCAACATAAGAGCGGTTGTGATCAGTAGGATATCAGCGTCCTCCACAGCTTGTTGTGAATCAATTTTTACCTGGCACTACCCTTGGTAATTATGTCACTTTTAGCATTGTGACCACTGCATATAGATATGGACTGCTAAATAAGCAAAATCCCATACAAAAAAGTGGCACCAAAAACTATTGTTGTCTCGTTCCCCCTTCAAAATCCTATGAACTTTAATCGGTTTTAAAATAAAAAACAGTTCAGTGCATGTCAGCGATATAAACATAATTAGAAAAAACTCGACAGCTATAGAGTTTTTTCTTCTTTTTCTACTTTCGTTATTTTTAAAAGTTCGTTAAACAGAGGGAAAGAACCCTCACATATTTAAAAAAAATACATTTATTTAACGAAAAAACTGCTACTAAATAAAAAATAATGATGGTGTCGGCTAGAAATAATTTATATATAAGTAGGCTAGAAATAGTATAAAAAAATAAGTAGGCTAGAGAAAAAAAACAAATGAGAGGTTGTTGTCAAGAAGTTTTTGTGAGAAGACGAGTAGAAAAGGAATTTAAATAAAAGATTAATAATTTGATAAGAAAAGATATTTTTATTTCAAAAGGAAAAGAAATCGGAAGAGCAAATAATTCAACAGCAATTTCAGAAGTGGGATAAATTTGCGAAAAGATCCTGACGAGCAAGATTTGGAAGAAGGGCTTTAACAAGAAGATTGGTAACAGTTTATTGATTGTAAAACAAGAAGGAGAAGAGCCGAGCCAATACCAGGATGACATCTCACGAAGAAGAGGCAGATCAATATATTAGAAATATGACTATACTTCAATTAAAAGAAGAATTGGCAAAAAGAGGAGTTGATTATGCAGACTTAAAATGTAAAGCGGACTATAAGGAAAAATTGAAGACCGCAATGGTTGCAGAAAGAAATTATGAAATGGAGAATGATGCACGAAGAAGAGAATGCTGCAATGCCACCCAGGTGACAGAAATTCTTGATTCATTATTGAGTTCAACAATTATGCCTAGTGAGGAAAATGGGGAAAAATGCGTATCTCCCGAAACTAATTTGGATAATGAATTCCTGAAAAGGGAAAGGGAAATACACCTAAAAGAAATAGAGCTGCTCCGAAAAGAGATGGAGTTGTTAAAATTAGGATTGATGCAGCCAACTCCGCAAATGACCGGAAAAAGTACTCCAAGTGAATGTGAAAATAAAATAAAAATCAACATTGCACATGTGAGTGAATTAGTCCCGAATTTCAATCCGGCATTAGATGACTTCGATTCGTGGCAAACTCATATTAGTGAAGTTCGAGCCACATATAATTTAGATAATATGGTGATGAAAACCATAATGATATCGAAGTTGAAAGGCCGTGCTTTGGAATTCTTCCATTCAAAATCATCACACATAAGAATGACCTCAGAAGAGTTGCTTGCAGAATTGGGGAAAATGTTTAGAAGAAAGCTCTCAAGAGTGATGCTGAGAAGAAAGTTTGAAAATAGATTATGGCAAGATAGCGAGGAATTCAGTGCATATTATCATGACAAGATAATATTAGGAAATATATTAGAAATTAGCGAAGAGGAAATGTTAGAACTCATCATCGAAGGGATGAAGGATCCCTACTTAGAAGCACAAGCGAAAACAGCACAATATGAGACGCCGTTGGAATTGTTTAGTGCTTTCAACAAATTGCACAAATTATGTTTTAATCAGCCTAGAATGCAGCCGCAATTTCGTGCAACGGGTCAAAACCCACAAAGAAAAGACCAATATCAACCAGGTAGGAAGATAGGTGACAGTTTTAAATGTGGAAACTGCCACGTTAGAGGACATCGTAGGGAAGAGTGTAGGAGACCGCCAATAGATAAAGGTGCCTGTTTCGTGTGTGGCAAAATGGATCATTTTGCTAGCAACTGCCCTGGAGCAAAGAAAAACATAGGAATGGTCGTCCCGGAAGGAGCGTTGGATATTTTTAAAGAGGTAAAGGTAAAGTTCATTAAAAAAGGTAAAATTGAAATTAATTTTAAATGTATAGCTTTATTAGATACTGGTAGTCCAATAAGTTTGGTGAGGGAAGATGTGTTACCTGATGATTTAGTTAAATTTTCTAGAGTAAAAGGACAAAAGGATTTTGAATATTTTGGTGTTAATGGTAGTCAAGTAAAAGTACTTGCACGATTGTCTTTGATTTTTTCATATAACGATGTAGACAAGCATTTAGTTATTTGTTTAGTGCCAAGAAATACAATGTCTTTTAAAATGATTTTGGGTAGAGATTTCCTCAACACTTTTGGTTTTCAGTTAGTACAACAATTAGACAATGAGGAAGAAGAAGATTTTGCAAAGCAAATTCTGCAAATAGATGTTATGGAAACAGACTTACCGTGTAGTTTAGTATTAGGAGAGACTTTAGATGAACAGGCTAAAGAACAAATAAGAGAAGTTTATAGGGAAAGATATTCAGAATGTAGTAAACCAGAAGTACCCGAAGTTAATTATAAGATGAAAATAAGGCTTTCTAAAGATAGTCCATTTCATTGTTCTCCTCGTAGGTTATCGTTTCATGAAAAGTTAGAGTTGGAGAAAATTTTGAAAGATTTGCAAAAACAGGAAGTAATTAGGCCAAGTGATTCACAATATTGTTCCCCAATTGTCCTGGTAAAGAAAAAGACTGGGGAATATCGTTTATGTATTGACTACAGGCAGCTTAATAAAGTAACTGAAAAGGATAATTATCCTATTCCGTTGATAGAGGATCACATTTCCGAGTTGCATAATAAAAGATATTTCTCCGTGTTGGATTTAAAGAGTGGATTCCATCAGGTAAGGATGGATGAAGAATCAGTGAGATTCACATCTTTTGTCACACCTCTGGGACAATTTGAATATACAAAAATGCCTTTTGGATTCAGAAATGCCCCCGCGGTTTTTCAACGATTCATCAATAGGGTTTTCAGAAAGTTGATAGAGGAAAAAAAGGTATTAATATATATCGATGATATTTTAGTAGCTACGGAAACATTGGAGGAACATGTGAGTATATTGTCAGAAGTGTTTGATACACTGACGAGAAATCGATTAGAAATTAGATTAGATAAATGTAAATTCGCTTGTGATCAGATAGAGTATTTAGGATATGTTGTTAGTAATGCTGGTATACAGCCAAACCCATCAAATATTGCAGCCATTTCGAGATTCCCTATTCCGAAAAGTGTGAAACAAGTACACAGTTTCTTGGGATTGTGTTCATATTTTAGAAAATTTATTAAAGACTTCGCGGTATTAGCAAAACCGTTATATGACCTTATAAGAAAAGAAGCGACTTTTGTTTTTGGGCAAAAGCAACTAGAAAGTTTCGAAGTTTTAAAGGGAAAGTTAGTTAATACACCGGTTCTATCAATTTATTGCCCTACAGATGACACGGAACTCCACTGTGACGCTAGCTCTATAGGTTTTGGTAGTATCTTAATGCAGCGGAAATCAGACGGAAAGTTCCACCCCATCTTCTATTTTTCAAAGCGTACAACTCCCGTCGAATCAAAATACCATAGCTATGAGTTAGAGACTCTTTCAATAATTTATGCTTTAAAAAGGTTTAGAGTGTATCTACAAGGGATTAAATTCAAAATAGTGACCGACTGTAATTCGCTGGTGCTGGCATTGAATAAAAAGGAAATTAACCCACGGATCGCACGATGGTCATTACAGTTGCAAAATTATGATTACGTCCCAGAGCATAGAGCAAATGGTAAAATGAACCATGTTGATGCGTTGAGTAGGAATACGAACATTTTGGTGTTGGAAGATAATACACTGGAACAAAATCTCTCTATTTGCCAAAATAGGGATGAAAACATTAGAAAGATTAGAAGTCAGTTAGAACAGGGTGAAGATGAACGTTACGAGATGAGAAATGGTTTAGTGTACAAAAAGTTTAAGGATGGAATATTGTTTTATGTGCCTCAGGAAATGGAAATCGAAATTATTCGAACATACCACGAAATGTTAGGACACTCGGGAGTAGAAAAGTGCCACGTGGAATTGGCCAAGACATATTGGTTTCCTAAAAGTAGAGAGAAGATAAGAAATTACATATTAAATTGCTTCAAATGCGTAGCATATTCAGCAAAAGTTGGCCCGAAAGAAGGATTTCTGCATAGCATACCGAAAGGAAATCTGCCATTCGAAGTAATTCATATCGACCATTATGGCCCGTTAAAGTGCATTAAAAGCAAAAAGAGACACGTTTTCGTGGTGATTGACGGGTTTACCAAATTCGTAAGGCTTTATGCAGTCACTAGTACGAGTACCAGAGAAGTCATTGCTTGTCTGAAAGATTATATCAGAAGTTATAGTCGCCCGGAGAAGATTATTTCCGACAGGGGTTCGTGTTTCACCTCTAGTGAATTTAGGGTATTCTTAGAAGGGTTATCTATTCAGCATGTTAAGATAGCTGTAGGTTCTCCGCAAGCAAATGGACAGGTGGAAAGGGTAAATGAAATTATGGCTCCAATGTTAGGTAAACTGACTACTCCGCCGAAAGAATGGGACAAATCGTTGCCTCAAGTTGAATTTGCCATTAATAATTCGATAAATCGGTCTACTGGTAAGACACCTTCGGAAGTATTGTTCGGTGTAAACCAAAAAGGACAGTCAGATCCCCTTAAAGAATTATTAGGAATTAAAAGAGATAGGAACTTAGAAAAAATTAGGGAAGAAGCTAGTTCGAAAATACGGAAAAGTCAGGTAGTAGATAAAAAATATTATGATAGGAGAAGGAAACCACCGAAGAAGTATAAGGAAGGTGATTACGTCGTGATTACTAATCATGTGTCCACCCCAGGTGTTAATAAGAAATTACTACCCAAGTTTAAAGGCCCGTATGTGGTGAAAAAGGTCTTGCCTCACGACAGATATTTGCTTAGCGATATAGAGGGACATCAAGTAACACAGCTTCCTTACACAGGGATTTTAGAAGTTAAAAATATGAAGCCTTGGCGTAGGAATTAATTACGCCTGAATCGAACCATTTAGTTGTAGAAAAAAAAAGAATAAATTAGGAAAACTAGCATGTAAGCCTTCTTAGTTGTGTGTGTTAATGAGTTCTATGTACAAGTATAAATTAAATAAAGGTGAAATATCTGAGTTCTGTTAAAAGCCTTAGTAGAATTTAGAATGTGGACAATGTAAATTCATTTAGAAATTTTGTAATGTAGAAAAGTTTGGTTCGATTAGTGATTAGCTGTGTAATCGAGGCGATTAGTGGTCAGGATGGACGAGTTGTCGGCTAGAAATAATTTATATATAAGTAGGCTAGAAATAGTATAAAAAAATAAGTAGGCTAGAGAAAAAAAAACAAATGAGAGGTTGTTGTCAAGAAGTTTTTGTGAGAAGACGAGTAGAAAAGGAATTTAAATAAAAGATTAATAATTTGATAAGAAAAGATATTTTTATTTCAAAAGGAAAAGAAATCGGAAGAGCAGATAATTCAACAACAATGGAAAATTATTTCTATCAATTATAACATACATCTTATTACTTATTTTCCTCTAAATTTGAAAAAAAATTGTTGTTTACATAGAAAAGGTCTTCTTCTTGTGGAGAAAAATGGTGCCATTGAAAGTTGTCAATTAGCAACCCATATCTATATGTCAGTGACCCAATGTAACAAAAACCCTTCATCAATGAAATATTTTCTATCGTTCAAGTCCGCTCGTTTAATAGGTGAAACAGCCCTGTACAAGGGTGTCCCGTCCATGTATGAGAAATTTTTATTTTCGAGCTATACTACCACAAGAGGTATCAAAATTTGCGTAATTTTACACAGATTACGCTAAAAGTACAAAAACTAGAATTGTCTGTCATCTTTAGGGTTCTACCGCACTTTGAAGTTTTGTAAATTTTACGGTTTTACAGACCCAAGCCATATGCCTAAAATAATACAAAAATCGGGTTTAAAAGGTATTTTATTATTAAAACAAACAAAGGACAAGAAAACAAAATAAACAAAATAGAGCTTATAATCAATGAAAAAAACTTAGAATTTAAACTTATTTTTGTGTCCAAAATTTGGCATTTCTGCTCGAGATTGTAACCTGGTTCTAATAAAGCCATCTCTAGAAGTAGCGTCAGTTACACTTTGTGAGGCCGTTGTTACCAGTTTAACACATCTTTCCACAGATTGTGTGTGACAAGGAAAGTCAACAATTTGCAAGCTCTTATCTTTTGCCATGATTTGACAATCGTGCCACACAATAATTTCGGTGTAATCTCTAGCAGAGAAGTTAATTTTCGGTGGTTTAAATATCCTGCGTTTAGTGCTACTTTTAGCTTCTCTAGCTTTTATTATTCTTCGCACTGCCAGCTCCCGAATGTGGTCTCTATCATCAAACAACATACTGACAAGTATGTGTTCTGGGTGCGCAAAAAAAGCATTCCTTTCGATAACAGAATCCACAACAGATCTCAGATTTTCGGGTAAAAATCGAGAGTACATAATCAATCGAAAAAAGTGTATGGCTCCGTCCTTAAAGGACGTCTTTTGCTTGATTAGGACCCAAATCGGAGCGTATACTTTAACCACGTAGTTGACAAGCAATTGCAAATTTTCTGATGGATTAAGAGTATACTTACATAAAGCCTGAGTAACCGATTAGCAGAAGTAACCCATCTCGAGTGCACCATTTTTCCAGGTTGACGGTTTGCCAGCTCAGGAGTACAGGAACCAGTTGATACAGCTTGACATATCTCATAAAGATATTTTTGATCCGTACTTAGTTCATCGACCACATTTTTCGGCAAGTCAGGCAAATTACCAGCCACCGCACAAAAAGACACGGTGGTTTTATTTTCGCAACCAGCTAATTGTTTTCCAATTGGCCCGGAATATTCTCTAGGACCCGCAGCGCACCCATCTAAGGTCAAGAATAAATGACGAAGCGGTAGCTCATTGGCATGAAGCATACAAACACACCATTGTAAAGGTCTCTCCAAATACTCCCTTAAATATTGAATCACGCCACCCTTCCAACCAGTGTTAGTTGCCGTTCCGTCACATCCAACGCAAATCACGTTATCTAAATTCCAACCTTGCCTTTTTAATAAAGTTGTGATCGAAGTAATAATTCCCTTTGCAGTGCCACGACTTGGCGCTGCGTGTCCCAAATAAATTGATCCAGGTTCTGCTAAAATGGAGATGTGCTCTTCTGAAACTTCTTTGCGATGGTAACGATCCCCTATTTTCTCATTTATCAGAGTCTTGTCTTTTCGTCCATCAAAGTAAATGCTTTTTATAACAACATTTCCAATATCTTTTGAAGCTTCTGTCCGGGCTTTAGATACAGCTCTGTGGATCTTGTTTTTATCAATAACCAGAGTTAAATCTTCGGTAGAAACCAAGCCGATGTCTGCCAAAACCGCAGAAGCAACAGCAGCAGCAGATCGTGTCGATAAGCCGTATCTATCACAGACCTTTGCAAGATGGTGTCTCTGTCGAGGGCGTGCTTGTTGGGAATGCCTCTGTTATCAGATACGTTTCTGGGAAAGTTTCACGCACCGAATCTTCATCACAATTTGCTGAGACAGAATCTGTTTCTTGAGTAGAACACGACTTTTTTGCTGCCCTTATTGACTATTCAACTTGTCTCTGCTGCCGTTTCATTAATCTAGCCGTTTCTTTCTTATCAACACCGCTTATAATCATTTTCCTCTCATTTCTTTGATCCAACAAAAACCTTCTCTCATTGATGGGAACTTTCTTAGGTTTTAAACACGAACAAGATTCAAATGAAGTGCATTTACAAGCAGCAACGTCGAAAAGCTTCTCAGATGACTCCAAAAAACACTTCAGTTTGTTTTCAAAACTATCATTTTGTTTGTTTTTGGGGTATCTTTTCAAAATGAGGTACTTTCCAAAATAGGATTTCAGTAATTGAATAACTCGTTCCTTAGTTACGTTTGGAATCGAAGCTTTGGTCCAAATATTGTTGATCTCTTCATAAACAATCGCATATATATCTGAATTGGATGGATCCTTGCCATTATACTTCAATTTCAGTTCGTTATTGACAAATAAAATAAATTTAATGACGTCCCTTATAATTGGTAGCTGCCGGACGTCAAGTTCTTTGTACGGTCCCAATATAGCACAAGTAGTCTGACTACGCCTTGAATTCATTATTTTTAAAAATCAAAAAATCCGCTTTTAACACTTTAACAATCGTAACTGTAATTTTATAGCATAAAAATTACTTTGGCTACGAAGAAAACACTCGCGAGTTAAGTCAAGAAAGTCCTCTAAACAAGTTGAATCTTGAGGGAATTTGCAGGTTGAAACCTAACAAATTCAAAGTCGTAGCCTACTAATTTCACGGTGACGTCACGAACGAACTCGTACGTTCAAAAATTTAGTGAAGGGTAAGTTGATAAAAGTTATTTAAAAAGCAAATATTTTTTATATTTAGTTCAGGAGACGAAATTAAGGATAGCGAAATATTACCATAAAAATGACAAGTTTTCAAAACTTTGAAGATCGGTAAAACCCTAAAGATATAGTTTTATTTTGTTTTTAAAATTATTTTGGTAATCTACGAACAATTACGCAAATTTTAAGAGGTCTTGCGTTAAGGAAAACCAAAATTTTTTTTTTCGGGACACCCTACTGTACAGGTTCGGTTTTGTTCCTTTGCTCATCTAAAAGAGAGAAAGAGAGGGTAGGGGCTAAGTTCGTAACGGAAAAATTCTCGGAGCAATTCATCTGAATGTCCTGCCCTGTCTTGTATACGAATAAAGGTATTCGAAATTGCAAGAGGCTGCACTCTTTCGCTTAGTTTGAATTGTACAGCTTGAAGATCACCACAGAAGTGGGGTTTTAAGACAATTTTCAACTAGCCCTTGACCCCGAACGGTTCGGCGAAAAAATTGTGGAATTTGTAAGAAATAGCGAAGTTATTTAGGAAAAGTTCATACTTTCCGAGTTATAAGTAAAAAACCCCGAGGGTTGACCCCCCCAAATCCCCCTTCGCTACGCCCCTGGGTCCTTGGTAACTTTCATCAAGAAGAATTTTCTCTCTTCCACAACACCTTCTATTATTTATAATGGGGAGGTGATACCAGAAACCAAATCTAATGCCGAATTAACACTTGTGTGACTGTCATTTATAAATGGTAATTTTTCCCAAAAATTAGGCCGTATCGTGAAACGCTATCTCCGTATCCTTGCAGCCCCGTAACACAGTGTGCCAGTGCACCCGTACAGGCCCGCCACATCACCTTGGGGGGCCCGGGGCTAAAATATGTTTGGGGGCCCTTTAAGGATTTTGAAGTTCCAAAAAATCTTTGACTAAAAAAAATTGTGGTAACTTAAGAATAAGTTCATTCAGGCATTAAATATAGATACCGAACTGTCGGTTTTTAAAGTGGGGCTTCCGCTTAGCTGGCTACCAGCGCTGGTTGTGTAATGAATCCCATCATTACCTCCACCTTGCCTCTAACATTATCATTACACATCTCGTGTCATCTCCAAATCTACATATCTCGTCTCAATAATAAAATCGTTACAGTTGTATCTTCCGCTGGCTCCCAGAACATTTCCAGCTAATGGCTCAACCAGCTTGAGAATAATCAGAAATTTCCATATTCCGGATGGCTGGACAACCAGTAAAACGTTACATAGTTACATAGTTTAACCTAGAGTGGAACAGGTTTATGTAGACACGCCCTTGTGCTTAGCTCTGGGGCTCAGCACTCATCTTTCTTTTGGCTGAATCAATCCAAGCTAGAGGGAAAAATTCGAAGCACTACTAAGGGAAGCGAATTCGGAGCACTGTTAATATGCTCCGATTGGATGTTTAAGGAATTGTATGGAACGAAGAAAACGGCAGACAGAGACCCGTTCTCGTTCGATGCGTTGGTCAAGCAGCATATTGGACGCGGTTGGTACTTAGTTGGGGACCGCTTGGTCCGAGTAAAAATAAATGATGGCCTTAGAACGGGCAAATGCCGACTGTGATTGAAACATAGTCCTCGGCCATCTGGCGGTTAACAGAAGGCTCGTTGCAGGACAGTACGGCCATACAGGGGGCGATTGACGGTGAAACAACGGCCTTACAGTTCCAATAACGGCCATACGACGGTGGTACGGCGGCCGTATGGTTGCTATTACGGGTATACGACGGTGGTACAGTGGCAGCAACGTGGATATTCGCCCTCCTATAAGAAAATATATTTCACTGCAATTAAATGTTTGATTTTTTTTCGGTTGTGTTTTTTTTCAAGCCGTTAAATAACAAAATTTCCCACTAAAATATAAATCAACACGCACCACACACTTCACGTACAACAAACCGACGACTGGCGAGCTCGTTTCTCTTGTGCATCGATATCTTTAAGTAGGATAAATCGAAAGAACCATTGTACATAAAGAAAATGATGAAGTTCCCATAAAACGCATTCAACAATACATTTGGTGCAGTTTTTTTTTGGCTCAAATTTCCCGTCGAATGCCCGTTTCTACAGTTCAGTACTTGGCCTTTTAAATCTTTTGGTCAAATTTGGCCGTCGTAAGGCCGTATGTGCTCGCATTAAAAATGGTTAAAAACTCTACGGCCATCATATGCCCCTTAAAAAGCCAAGCGGCCGGTGTTCGCCCTTTATAAGGCCGTTTTTTATTTTTACTCGGGTAAAGCCGCTGTCGAGACTCGCATTTGGAATGACGAAAAGGCAATTACACAAGGTGAACAAAAATATAAAGGTTTTCGACACTGCTACAACTACAACATAAATTGGAGGGTTAGAAAATTTTTTCAACTTTTGTAACTGCTTCAAAAATGCTTCTAAAAAAAGCAGCAGTAAAAGGAGTGCTCCCACGGCGATCATGCAATATTAAAAAAGATATAGAACTGGGATGGGAAGGGGAACGCCCCAAGCTTTTTAAGAGTGTTCTAGCTTCAATTCCCGCTGGGTAAGTTGTCTCTTCTCTAGTGTTTACTATTTAAGTATGATGAGTAGAAGAATCCATATCCATACAAGCATAACATATATTTTAGAGTGCTGCATGCTTGGGTTTCAGGCTCTAGATTAGTGCTTGCTTGACAAGTAGAACGCATGGACAGGGCGGTCTTGACTTTTTGGGTTTCAAGATAGTTTCGGGGCCCCTAGGCGATTAGTATGCAGGGATATGGGGTTTTAACTTTTTGGGTTTCAATCTATTTTCGGGGCCCCCTTTAGCCGGGGGCCCGGGGCAATTCGTCCCAGTTGCCCCCCTATGTGGCGGGCCTGCACCCGTATATGGTGCGAATAGTGCCGCTTATATAATTAAGAGGTACAATTAATGATTATTTTGGTCAGACGGGTACGCGGTCAAAAAAGTATCATGATTGATACGGGAGCGTGATACGGTTATCTGGTCAGTGTCTGATTTCAAGTGACGATGAGAAAACAGCAGCAAGTCGCAGCAGCCGCGTATATTTTCATTAATTACGTATTATCAAAAAAACATTTTTTTTAAATAATTCTTTAAATTTGCATGTGCGCACGTTATTAACAAAGAGCACTAAATAGCGGAGGAAGATGCAACGGCAACGAGGCAACGGGATGCGCGCATGCCCGTCCACACTATATCCTAAAGCGTATCGTATCATTCCTTTGATGTGACGGAGAAAAACCGCTAAATGAGAGATCGGGTTCGTGCTGTATCTTTTCGCACATTTTGATACGGAGCATTGCAATTTTTTTAGAAAAAAATTTTAAGTTCAGGGATACGATACGCCGGTTTGCAACAAGTGGGTACCGTGCTTAAGAATGGTAAATCGAGTAATCCAACCTCTGTGGGTTATCTGTTAAGCCGAACTGCACGATTTCAGTCTACTTACAATTATTGATGGGCGAGCACTGTGCCTATCTCAATAAACTAAGTACTTGGGTCTTATTTTGGAACCAAAGCTGAATTAAAAGATTCAACATCGGAGAGCGGACAAGGTAAGTGAAGTTAGGTTCTGGCATAGAAACCAGAAGCAGATTTACTGTACAAGATAAGATGGTGCCCTGGATCTACACAGCAGTTATTAGACCAGTGCTGACATACGGCTCCGTCGTTTGGTAAACCCGTATCTATACCAAAAGGGTATAATCCCCTTTCCCAACTCTAAAACCTAATCACAAGATGGTGTTAGCTCCGTGCCGAGATCTGAAAGACGGAGGGTTCTACCAGTCGCTACCGAGCTAACACATATGCACAAATTGCAACAAAAATCAATAAAAAAGACGGTATTACACGGACAGAACACGTAGCGCAATTATGAATAACAATAATTCTTAACTAACAAATCACCGTAACATATCAATTTGGGGATTTAATTTGTTGAATTTCATTTAAAAGGAACATTTTCAGCTACGAAATTCCCGGATAAAAATCTAGACTCTCGCGGCTTGTGAAAATAATTGCATGCTCCAATCATAACATTCACTATTTATTTATTTACTGCCTTAAGATTACAACGTTTTATGCATTAAGCTTGGAAACGATAAATTATCATACGGTGAATAAAAATAATTTCCAAAATAAATCTTGAATAAAATTAGCGAATTTGTACTAGTAACATAAAAAATGCGCGTGCATTGCTAATATAAGAAACTCTTGAACATCCAATCTTTATTTATATATATATATATATCGACATCTATTAATAGAAATTTCAATTAATCCTAAACTAAAGTAAATTTAAAAATAGGCGCAACATATTTGAAAGATTGAATCTCATAAAAATCACTTAAAATTCCATTAAATTCCAGCTTATCTCGAAATGTCTGCATCTGATTATCTTCAAGCATACAAAAACAGTGACTTTCAATATTGCTGAACGGAGACTATAGCGTTTAACATTAAGCAGATAATATTTATAAAGTATAAGATACTATAAAACTTTTATTAATTACACGCAACGATCCTATTCCAGTCAATTAAAATTCATCAAAACATCACGGTGAAATTTGCTGTTAGTCGCTCTCCAGCCGCGATTTTATTTTGTTTACTTTCTCGCGCGTGTTTATTTAACTAAAGAAATTGTTGAGAAATTTGTCGGATTTATCGGGGTGGCCCTCTGCTTACTAATAATAATTTTTCATAAACATATTAACTACATCATTTGTTACGAAACAAAGGTAAATACCCAATCGAGGGCGTAATAATCAAAGATATTTTCAAAACGCCTGTTCTTCGATTCGGATTCTGAAGAGTCTGGTTAGCCTCAGTAAAATACGATGAAAAATTCTATTGTAAACAAGAAGATAATTCGCAATTTACGAAAATCCTCTTAAAGTTACGTTTCTGTTTAAGGTCGTCAAAACTCCTGATGGGCACTTAAGTGTTAAGTATAACACGTCCATATAAACGTAAAAATGTTGTGGATTGATTACGTTGAAGGGTGCGAATTGACACGACGATGTTATCACTGCCTGCGGTTCGGTAAAGACTTCGAATCTCTTTAAAAAATAAACTTAGACCGTGATTGTTTACAAAAAGAAGAGATTTGGACAGGTGTAAATAAAATCGAGGATGGGTTTAGTGGATCGACCCATTTTTCTTATCATGTTTCATGAAGGTCGACAATTACATTACAAGGCCAGGAAGTCCAATGTCGAATGCATTTTCTAGTTTGAGTATTTTTATGGCGCTTCCAGATACCTACACCTGGAATTTCATTTCTTTAATTCTTTTTACAGAACAGAAATAATGGAGTTTATTGAATTTTATGGGATAAAACAATGAATGAAACGTTTCTGATATTAAGTGATAATCTGACAATTGGAATTCATTAAGCCAAAACGAAAAACTAATTTTTTTATAAACAATTCACGGTTTTGATATGGTCAAAACGTTAACGGGTGACGTCACAAGAAGAAAAAATGGCGAAAAAGCTCGGTATTATTGTACCATGGGTCTACCCGAGACGATGCATGCCAAGCTTTACAGAATCGGTGAGCATCAGTTTTGAATGCGCTCCCATAGAATATAGAAACAGACTTAACACAAACACCAAAGACTCGTATGAAGGTAGAAGTCTTAGCCAAATTGTATCGGCTTGAAAATGCTTTTATGACACAGCTATGGGGATTCGAATCGAACAAGCTGTTGCAAAAAATTGACATTGATCTCAGTTCAGGAGTTTATGACTCTCTCAAATCAAATCAAGACAACTTCGATTATTTTGAGGAAAATGCTTTGAAACTGTGAAACTGTCAACTGCTGAATCATACGAAAATGAACAAAAAAGAAAAATAAAACGGAAACTGCGATTTGATGGGAACACATTTCTAGTTATTATCGACCAATTACTTGCAGAAATGGAAAAAAGAAGGAAAGCGTACAACAGTATAAATGTAAAATTTGAGGCTGTTATTAAGCTTGAAACATTGTCTTTGTTTGAACTTTAAAAAGTAGAAGAGCAGTTGCGCTTAGATATTGAACCGACACCATCATGCTGGAGCTGATAGCAAAGCCGACTAGTCTAATTTCTTTGTGTAAACGGCTGCGAAAAGAAGAATTGCACATAGTTTATCCAAACGTGGATATTGCACTAAGAATGTTTACATGCACTCCGGCTTCAAACTGTGGTTAACCATGGTGTAGTTAAATTTTAACCCTGCTCGGGAGCAAGGTTAGCGATAGTTAAGAAGAAGAAGAATAAAAACAACTCTCTGACAGTTGTTTTAATGTAAAGACATGAACAAATCAAAGTGGGATTTGTGGGATTATTGCAAATAAATAATTAATGAAATATTTGACGCAATTATCGGGGACTATTTTATGGAAAATTTTGTTTTTATTTTTTTTCTTCTTCTTTAACATGTAGTTGACCACGGTGCGTTCAAAAACCTCCATGGTTGAACATAAACTTTCGTGGTTAAGTGAAGTGATGCAGCATAACCACAGCTTACCTCGTGGATTACTATAGTAAGGTTTTTGAACGCGCTCCTGGTAGTACAAAGGGTGATTCCTGAGCTTGGCACTGCCACATAAAACAAATAAAAAAATTTAAAGTTATTTATAAAAAATGTGTTAGAACTTTTTTAAAATGCGGTGTTGAGCGCCACCTATGGGAAAAATTGTGTGCTACATGCACAACAATCACATTCAGAACACGTGCCTCACCCTGTGCGGAACTTGCCCAATAGCGTCCTCAACATTTTGTTCCCATTTGTTTATTGAGTTCGATATATTCTCTGTTTTAATTTTCATCAGACCTGTTGATCATTTGCGGAGATGGCAAACCATAATCTTCACAGTATTTCCGCAAATTGAAAGAACAATATCTCGCCGTGACAGCATTTCATTCGCGTTCCTTCGATTATCGAGTCATGTTTTCGGTCTAACCCGACAGTCGGATAATAGTGAAAAGTATGCTAAACGCCTAAGAAGATTCTGAATCATCCCGTTAAAGTCCTAAAATCGGATTAACCGTTCCGAGCTTTGAGGTTTACAATTGGAATGATAAAAAAAGTTTCCACTGGCTTTTCTGCGACTATCGCATCAAGTTTTCCTCCTGAATCAATAGTCGGAACCGAGTGAAGCCTAGAACATGCCCAAGAAAATACTGAATCTTCCCGTGAAAATCCCATCGCAATCGGATTAGCCGTTGTTGGTACGTAGGTAGCTAGGTTGTTATTATATACTGGCTGGAGCAATAAAAACTTTACATTCAAAATTATTTTTTACTTTTTAGTTTATTTTAAAATAAAAGCGTATTTTTTAGTTTTTTTAGACTATATTTTTTATTTTCTACTTTTTAGTCTATTATATGTCTTCCACCACTTTGTAGTGACCATCATATTATATTTAAAATGACGGCACACCGCTTACTGCACTATACTCGCTTTCATTTGATGCCCATACCGAAGAATAATCCGCCATTTTGTGCTGGCCACCATTTTGAATTTTGAATGACCCCACATAGCTTATTGTAATCTACTTGTCTTACCCTTTCATTTGATATCCATGTCGGGGGGTCCGGGAACACAATTGCAAAATTCGGCCGCCATCTTGGAACCGCCATGTTGATTTTTTTCCAAAAATGGTTAAATTGCATTGTCACGAGAACTATACATATGTGCAAAATTTGAAGTTGATCGGTTATATGGAAGTGGGTGAAAATCAAGTTGCAAGGTTCAAGTTTTCGTTCTAATCTGGTAGTCGAACACGGTAATCGGGCCCGATAATCGGATCCGATAGTCGGATCCTAGTAAAAAAATAGCCTAAAACATGCCCAAGAAAATACTGAATCTTCCAGTGAAAGTCCCATCGCAATCGGATAAGCCGTTTCCGAGATTAGCCCGGACAAACAGACAGACAGACATACAGACATACAGACAGACAAAAATTTTAAAAATACTTGATTTCGTGTTAATATCGTGTAAATAACCATATGAACTTAGAAAATGACAATTATTTTGAAATCACAGACAGACACTCCAATTATATTTATATAGATAAATGCATAGGACCATTGTACATAACGAAAATGAACAAACACATTCAACAATACAATTGGTGCAGATTATTTTTTTTGGCTCAAATTTGCCGTTGAATACCCGTTTTTACAGCTCAGTATTTGCCCATTTAAATCTTTTGGTCAAGTTTGGCCGTCGTTAGGCCGTATGTGTTCCCCCCATTAAAAACGGTTAAAAATTCTACGGTTACCATATCCCTCTTAAAAAGCCAAGCGGCCGGTTTTTATTTTTACTCGGGAAGCCAGCCAAGTGCCTTGCCTTATTAGCGCTACCTTTATACTTCAAAGAAAAATCGATATGCGGCGTAACTATTCAGCGTAACGTAACACAGCTTAGCACGATTTGACAGGCTATATGTAGCGAATATCGTAGCTGTAGTGTGTGGGGGTTTTCAATGATGCAGGTTGCGTGCGCAATTGACTTATTCAGCAACACACTTCCATTGCTGAATAAATCAATTGCGCACGCAACTTGCATCATTGAAAACACCCTGTCTTTTAGGGTGAGTGTCGTGGCTGTAGTGGCACTTTTTGCAGTAATGGAAAAAGTGCTGCCACCGTCATGCTTTCGTGACAGTCGACTTCCAGATTCGGCCATCCTGATGATCAGATCATCATACGATCCTTCCGAGGCACCCTCATTATTGTCTTTATCCACGCTATCTTTAGGCTATATCCATGGTTTCATGTGATTGCCAGCGGTTGAAGTATACTTATGTCCTTTATGGCTTCCAATTTTACGGACGCAAATCTGTTTTTCTCTTTTATCCTGCATGATTTCGTACGGTTCCTCTTTATATGTAAGAAGATAGTTGTTCACTTTGTATTGTCGTGCCGGTCAGCAAGAGTTGCATTCTTCAATAGCAGATTATGACAATATGAACAAGACTATATGTATTTGTGGGGGAATTATCTCAATTGGTACATTTCGTTAACTAAAAATAATCGATTTCATGCTGCAGTAATAATTTTACTTTAAACAAAATTAGTAACTTAGAAGTAATTAACAAATTCTGCTTAAAAAAAACAAAATCTCACCTTGTTCAAAAACATTATTAAACGTTGCACGTTATTATTAAGTAATAAACAGCATTGATAAATAACACAAACGTCGCAATATGCGGATTATGAACCGTGAAAACATGTTCTGAAAATCGTTTTGAACATGAAACAAATGCTTGATTTGAACTTGAAAAAGTTTTGCACTTGCAACTCGCGTTTGTATGATTAATATTTTATGACCATGAACATTCTGGAGTTCTCCCAAAAGCAAATTTAATTACAGCTCAGCAAAGTTAATAATGCAAGGAGCTAATAATGACAATCATATTTCAGCTAATGTAGGCTGAGCATTCTAAATTAGTTTCGGTATATCTTTGCAATCTCAATAAGAAATTCGTGGAGTACACTGCAGCAAAATGTCTATTTTTAGTCTGCCGAAAATTTCATGGTAAAATATTCTTGTGACAATAGCGGAAAAATCTTAGATAAATAAGAGATGTTGCCGGTGGTGCACAGAAAAAGAACAACCTCCACTTCTTATTTGAGGAAAATCTGCTTGTAGACATATACATATGTGTAGGTACTTATAAAATTTATCGCCGAGAAATTTTAGCGTATACATTTTACAAATGGCGAATGATAACAATGATTACGGTGCAAAAATAAGTTCTGGAATAGCTTGAGTAATTTTCTTTTAAAATTCACAAATTTATCGATCGCAAAATAAATAAACTTTACTCAAAAGACCGAGTTAAAAATAAAAAATTCTAAAATGTGAAACAGCCTGAAATGCACATGTTTTGTAAAGCAACTCGGTTCGTTATGGATAGATTTGAGTTACGATATTGGACCGGTCCCAAATATTCAAATTTTAAAAAGAAGCCGTCGAATTTTGTATGGAAAAATTACCCTTTTTTAGAAAAGACGATGCAGCGTCGGTACATGATAATTAAAATTTTGTATTTTGGAAATATGTACTAATAATTTTAAAACGAAATACCACTCACTCGCGCACTGAATCATCACGAAATTTCAGGAACTATAAAGACAAAAATTTTGAAAATTAGGAAGGTAGGTTGAATTCGACCCCCGATATCCGCTGAGAGAGTAATGTTTGAAAGTTCGTACAAACATATTTGGACAGTCTATTAAAAACCAATGGGCGCCAAGGATCCTTGCTTTACCGGACAGCAAAAATAAAACCTCCAGCCATTTGTTGGTGAAGGATCATTGGTGTAACTGGAGGAGGGGGGCGGCAGGCAGGCTCAGTCCACCCCAGAATGGCCGGTTCACGCACACAACTAAAACGGCACACTGGCAAAGGTACAAAAAGTAGTGAGTTTCGGCCAAAAAATCTAGTTTCAGTCATAGTTTCGGTTTCGGCCAAAAATTAGCCGAAACTTCGTCCGCGCCGAAACTCAGTACTCGTGAATTGTCGCGCTTCGTTCGGGTGAGTTCGTGCTGTTTAGTGTCGCTGGACAAATAAGCGCAGATCGCCGGAGTAACCTGCTTGGTGAAAACGTAGGAAAACTGCTTTTATTAAGCTGGCTTCCCAAGGTGCGCGATTTTGCGGATTATCACGCACGACCCACGTCCACGGACGATCTCGGACTGCACCGCACAAGCTCGCACCGCACCTTTGAAGTTATCCACTCGCGGCGGATCCTACGCACCGCTAAATCCTTGCACACATAAGTAATATACAGATGCCCAGTCCAATAGGCGAAACGTGTTCCATGTTGCCGAAAGTGGTTAATCCAAGCAAAACATTTAAATGTTGCAGCCATTTAGCTGGGTAGAGGTTTGCAACCTTTGGTTGAGCTCCAGCCAGAGACACCAGCGTACAAGGCTACGGTGGCGAAGCAAAATAGGTACACACAGAAGGAAATGAATGTTGATAGTGACGTCAATCCCTCACACTCTTCGTAGCTATTTTGCTTTTCACACCGCTTCTCTGTGTTGCTGGAATTCAACCAAAAGTTGCCACGCTCTAGCCAGCTACATTTAAGACACTTGGCTGCAACATTTCTTTGCTACACAAAATTTAGTTGGCTAGAGGAGGGAAAACCTGGCTAGCGAAATGTTGATAATGGGACACGATTTTATACAGCGACTGCATCTTTATATTACTTATTTGTGATCCTTGCCTGCGCCTTCACGAACGACATTCTTCCCATGGTGCGCCGTTCGCGTCTGTCCGCAATATCACGCACCGTGGGAAGCCAGCTTTAGCGTACAATATAAGACTTTTTATACCTGTGACACACTATACTTTCATTATGATGGTAACTTTCATTATGATGGTCAAGGAAATGATGGGGTGACACATTGCACTTTACTTTCATTTGCATCTGGCATATCAAGTGAGGATATAAACCTGCGTGTTTTTTGCTTTAATTTTAAGCTGTTTTAATATGGAATACTTAAAGAAATATTTTTTAAAGTAGTAAAGAAAATATCCTTGCAAATTGTTGCTTAACTAACGTGAAATCAATTTATTTTATTTTAAAATGTAGTTTCTAATTTTCCAACAGATGTCACTTAACCGAAATTACAGTCCAAATGAAAGTAAAATACTTTCATTTTGGACTTTCATTATGGTGGGTTTTTGCCACGATAATGAAGGTTACTTTCATTATGATGGTATATGTGTCACAGGTATTAATTACGAATACTACAATTAGGAATACTAGTATTAAACAAATAAATAACTATTTTATCTTACATACTTTAATTGTTGTTTTTTAAACGTATACTTATACTAGATTGCAGCATATAGTACAATAGAAATTTTAACATGTCTAAAAAGTTTCGGTTTCGGCCGAAACTGCGAGCGAGGCCGAAGTTTCGGTTTCGGTTCGGCTGCAAATCCGGTTTTGGTCGGTCACTAACAAAAAGTGAAAATGTCGCGCCTCGCTTGGACGTCAGAAAGACACTTTATATTTAATGAATACTTTTAAAGAAAAATCTACTATAATAAAATTAATTGATGGAAAAAGATGGAGGAAGACAGAAGGCAGAAATGGAAACACTAAAGGCCCATTCAGATCCAGCAGCAGCAGCGGCAGCAAACAGTTCCTATTGGTTAATGGTGGTCACATGACAACAAAAGCAGCAGCGATTGCTAGTAAAATTAAGCTTGCTGCCGCTGCTGCTGCTGGATCTGAATGGGCCTATAGAGTTAAGTCGTTGACTTGTGTTGAATTGAAATGACCACAACTCAATTCGACTCCCATGGAAACTCGGTAAATATTGTTAACCAGCTAAAGCTAAAGTGCCAGCTGAAGAAGAACTGCATGTCTTTATAAAAAAATATAGAAAATTAAAGATAGTTTAAAGAAGTAACCAGTTTAGTTTTTTGTGACAAAATGGAATTTCCTTGGCGTTTGAGCGTCACTTGTTATTTAGTTTGTTGACAGCGCGCATTTTATCAGTTCAGTTCACGTGTGTTTTGCAATTTAGAATAGAAATATGGAACAAAGAATCAAAGTCTCAAATTTTGTATTGTAAACAGGGGCGGATTAACTTTTTTTCCGCCCTAGGCGAACTCGATTTGCCGTCCCTATTTGCGCTGAGAAACTTTCATTTGATAAAAAATGTTGATAAAATAAAATTTCAAATATAGTATCAAGTTCAAAAATTTGTTATTCCAATAAAAAATCAATTCGATGAGCAATTAATTTTTAATATTAAATTATTATTGTCGCATATCACATACAATCTCAAATTCTTTGGTTACATATTTGCTTATCAAATTAGTTAAATTTAATGAGTGACAGTAGATCGAAAAACAGTGAAAACAGTTTTTTTGTATAAGTCAGTGATTCCCAAAGTGTGCGCCGCGGCTCCCCGGGGCGCCGCGGTGCCGTCATAAGGGCGCCACGAAATATTCAATTAAACAATTCGGCAATTTTCTTGGAATTTCCAATTCTCCCATTCCCAAATAACGCTTTGCTAGCATCATACAAAGTTGCATATAGAGTTGCTAAGTGTAAAAAGGCCCATACCATTGCAGAGCAGCTCATTCTACCAGCTGGCGTAGATTTAGTGAACATTATGATTGGCAATACCATTAGTCGCAGAATTCAGCACATGGGGGAGAATCCTATTAATTGAAAAATTAAAAGGAAGTGAATTTGGATTGCAACTCGATGAGGCCACAGATAATAATAAGGGCGCCCACTTGATTTGTTACGTACGGTTCTTAAATGGTAATTCAATAGTTGAGGACCTTCTCATTTGTAAAAGTATTACTGGACTCTGGAAGTAGGCTGGCCGCTAGTGTTGGGTAGGACACGATTATAAAATGAGTTTGTAAGAGGTGCCTCTTTTTTCTTTTGAGCCAGTACAATGTCATACTTCAAATGAGGCGAGGTTCTATTGTAATGCCAAAATGACAAAAACAAGCAGATTAAAAAAAGAAAGAAAATGTGCATTTTTACAAGCTTAATTCTAATATTCATTAAACTGCCTTAGAGTAAGTAAGAAATCTATGCCTCCACAATATACAGCCACGGACAACTAATTAGAAACAGTTTCATAAAAATTGCATTTATACATTTTTTATTTTTTATGTAGCAATCCTGTTAGGAATTCATTACGATATTGTGATTGATTTCCTTCAATCATTATATATTTAAAAAAAATTAAGAGGAGGTGGTGGGAATTCTTTAATTTGATTCCTACATAAAAACTGTATAAATGCAATTTTTATGAAACTGTTTCTAATTAGTTGTCCGTGGCCATATATTTATATTTTGCAATCCCACCTCGCCTAATTTCAAGTTGGAAATTCTGCTACTGCAAAAAAAGTAAGAAATGTCTCTCCAGCACAAAATTTCACTCCCTCAAAAAATGTAAGAATTGTCTCTTCATGACAAAACCTCACTCCCTCCAAAAATGTAAGAAATGTCTCTCCATCCAATTCGTATTTACAATCTCACCACGGCTCAGCTTAAAGTGGATATTTTACTGCCGCAAAAGAAGTGAGAAATGTCTCTCCAGTTCGTGTTTACAATCTCACCTCGCCTCGATTCACATTGGAAATTTTACTGTGGTGAAAGAAGGAAGAAATGTCTTTCCACTAAGTAATTTACAATCACACCTAGCTTCATTTATCTTGATACGCGCTCATATACCAGCAGGACATTATTTTTGAACCGGGACATTTAAAAAAACTGAGGCCTCAGTACAATTTACATCATGTAAGAGACAAACGTACTGCCTCGTGTAAGTCCGACTCAACACTACTGGCCGCACACATACGTGCCCCGTTTATGACTGGGTTCAACCTAGGTTGAGCCCAGGTTCAACCCACTCATAAACGGGGGTCGAGTTGAAACTGGGTTCACTCAACTCAACTTAGCTCTCCTACCTGGGTCGAGTTGAAATTTCGACTCATATACGCGGGTTGAGTTGAAATTGAGTTGAAATGACATTTGTTTTGTTTGCTTAGTATCCGTGAAGTTCATTTTGATGGAAAACTCTATAGGAAATCAGATATATTGAAAAATATAGAAAAATAATTAACAAAAAGAGGCTATCGTATCTAAAAATGAGAATTTCACACAAAAATTTGAGGTTATGTTTTGATGTTAGTTGAACTCTATTTCAACCCAAAGTGAACTCAACTCGACATCATATACGGTGGTCAGAATTTCAACTCAACTTTTCAACCTAATCATAAACGGGGTAACGGTTTCCGTCTTCGGCTTCCGAATACGGAATTCCTACTGCCTAGCGCAGACGTTCGGTTTTTGGCATCCTGGACGCACGTGTTGGTTTTCGAACCGATTATCAGCAATGGTTTCCGAACGGAAAATTTAAGAACGTGTGCGCTATGTAGAATTATTTGTATGAAATGCCTGAATTCAGGTGTTCGAGTACCGAATTCGGAAACCGAACACGGAAACCGTATGTGTGCGGCCAGCCGTACAAAGGCTCAGGATTTGTTCGAGATCCTGAATATATTTCGCTGTTAAATGGGTAATCGCTTTTAAAAAGGAAAGTTTTCCAATTTTTGAAGAAAGTCAAAAATTTAGAAAAAAATCTGATGTATTGAGGGCGCCGCGGAAAAATCCGATTATTTAGGGAGCCGCGAACCGAAAAAGATTGGGAACCTTTGGTATAAGTGTTTACGACGAGATTTTTGTCGAGCGAACTCGTCAATGATGGAGTCTAAATCTAATGTTTGCAACGTTTCTTTTTCGATACATAAAATCGCAAATTGTTGAGTCTTTCTTCTAACATTGTGGAACGTAGATAAGTGCGTATTCGTTTTAAACAAGAGAAAGATCGCTCAGCAGTGCAATTAGTCGCTGCAGTGCAAGTGTACATTTGTGGTGCGATGTCGACATTCGGATAAATACCCTGAAAATCATTTTCTCTGATCCAATGACACAATTCGATGGAAGTTTTCGGTTTCAAGTTCTGATCTAGTGTTGCCAGATGCGATTTCAAGTGTAGTAACTCAGAAAGTAAACTTTCCTCTAGATCGTTCGGAAATGAAGAACTAATTTTTCCGCTGCAACGTCTAGTTCAATCGAAGACAAACTTTCGAACTGAATAATCGCTTTAAATCTCTCGTTCATATGCGACTCGTCTCATGTCCAGATCGAAAATTAGTTTATCAATAATGACTAAAAAAGAGTTGACGCGAAATCTCTCCCGCGGGTTTAGTTGCACCTCGTTTTCCTGAGATTCGCCAAATTGGCGTTTACATTTCCTGCCACGTTTTGTTTCGACCTTATAGGTGTCTGTCGATGACAAATGTCGTTCTTTTCCTCAAACTCATCAAATTTATCTCGAAGAGATTGAAACAAGTGTAAAAGAGACCCGTAAATTTGAATTACCGAGGACAAATCAATGTGTACTTTTTGGAGACTCGCGTTAGCTTTATGTATACACTCTAAGATGAAGCCCCATAGTTCTATCATAATACCCGGCTCAAGAGAACCCAACTGCGTTTTTGATGTAAATCTTCCTCTATACTTTGAAACGCATCTAAAACGTCAGAAAATCGGTATTTCAATGCCTTAACAGCATCATCTTGAGCAGACCATCGCGTTGCAGATTGACTTTTCAACGTAGTGGAATTTTGTTCACCGATTTTTTGTAGAATTTCCCACCTCTCGGTAGATGCAGCGAAAAAATTATAAACTCCTTGCAGTAACAAAAAAAATCGCAAACCTCACAACACGACCTAACTGCATTTTTTCCTACAAGATTGAGTGAATGAGCGGCGCACGGTATCCATTCTAAGAGACAATTAACTTCCCTGATACGAGCCTGAAGACCAGAATATTCCCCTGACATGTTTGGAGCGTTATCGTATGATTGCCCCCGACAATCTTGAAAATCCAAACCATTTGATTGCAAAAACTAATTTACAGCATTGAATAATTCCTCAGCCTTATGCCCTGTATTCTCGAGAAATGTTAAAAACGCTTCATAAGGCAAGCCATTCTTCTCGTTAAACCTAAGAATCACCGACAGTTGATCAATTTTTGCAATGTCAGGTGTTGAGTCAACGACCAAAGAATAATATTTATTATTCTTTATACGTTCGATGAGTTTCTGTTTTACCGCATTCCCTAAAATAGCGATCAATTCATCATGATGACAAGTAAGAAGTATTACCTTTACCGTAATTACCAAATCTTTCAATATGTTCCGCCAAAAAAACATCAAATTTAGCAATGAGTTCAAGCAACATCTTATTATTTCCATTCGCAGGGTGTCCAAACTTCTCCACGTGCCCTCGCAACGGTAAACCTCTAGAAGCAAGAATTTTGATAACTTCTATAACGCGATGAAGAACCGCTCGCCAGTAATTTGCATCAGTTTCCAATTGCTCCTCAAGTTGCGCGTTAACTTGCCCTATCTCTCGACCTCTCAGTTTGCAGGTTTGAACGCAGTCTCGATGACTCGATGAATTTTCATGCTCTTTCAGTGCCGAGTAAGCATTTTTCCAGTCGTTGAACCCTACGGATGCCAATTTTGGTCTTGTATCAGATTGCTTTGAGAACAAAAGACATTGGCCGCAAAAGATAGTTCCAGAAGATTCAGAATAAACTAGCCACTCTCTAGGGATTTTTTCTCCATTTGCAAACGTGTGAACAAACATGTTCGAGGTGAGACTTCGAATTTTATCATCGTTGTACACCTTTTTTGAATTCACGAAATCCGAATTTTCATTTCGCTTAAAACCGTGCCTCGCAACATAATCCCGGGTTTCGTCATTGATTTGCCAAAAAACAGGATCCTCCGGTAAGCGAAAAATTTCATCAGTTGTACAAGCATTGTTTGTTACCCCGTTTATGATTAGGTTGAAAAGTTGAGTCGAGGTTGAGTTGAAATTTCGACCACCGTATATGATTCCGAGTTGAGTTCACTTTGGGTTGAAATCGGGTTGAACTGCCATCTTTTTGTTATATCTTTTTCTATATTTCTGACTTTCTATACAATTTTCCATCAAAATGGCGAAGGGAATTTTGTTCCCGCATTATTTCTAGCATAGTTTTTGTTTCCTGATGATCCCAAATATTTCTTTTAGCCATTGTCAAAATTAAATTTCCACTATTTTTACATATACAGGGTGCCTTCCATTTAGACACAGAGAGACACCGTGTTACACTGTGTCCGACACAGAAGTGTTCCATCAACGACACAGCTAGACACAGCCGGACACAACTAAGACAATGCTACCAACCCTCGCCAATTGAAATGTGATCGTTAATTTATAATTACAACATTATTGTTTCATTTTTAAGATTGCCAGCATTTATAAGACATCGGGTAATTAATTTAAAGAAATTATCAACATAAAATTTACGATTTACTATGCAAACAAAAATAAAAACGAGGAAAGTGCGCCGTGGCGGATTTTTCGCGAACTTATATGTTCCATTTGGGCTTACACAGAACGACACAGAGCGACACGCTGTGTCGGACACAATTGCCTTTCTGTGTCTAAATGGAAGGCACCCACAGTTAATATAATATAATTAACGCGCTACAAAAACACCGAACACAAAACTAACGCCGAAGGCAGACTTCACGGATGGTAAACAAACAAAACAAATGCCATTTCAACCCAATTTCAACTCAACCCACGTTTATGAGGCGAAATATCAACTCGACCCAGGTAGGAGAGCTGAGTTGGGTTGAGTGGACCCAGTTTCAACTCGATCCGCGTTTATGACTGGGTTCAACCTGGGTTGAACCTAGGTTGAACCTAGTCATAAACGGGGTATATGACTTCAAAATCCTGTACAACTGCTAAATCATTCAAAGTTATTAAAAAACGTAAACGATTGCACATTCGAAAAAATGATTAAAATACTAAAACAAATATGAACTAACCCATTCGCATCAGGAGAAAGCGCATCTTGACAATTTTTAGGGACCGATTGATCTGTTTGCAAATCTTCATCAACATATTCATCATGTACCCAAAACAAATTGCAAAAATGACATGTGTATTAAAAAGTTAAATAAAAACTAACTCTTCTGCCACTACACTTGTTTTTTCAGAACGATGTTCCAAACTTGTTGACTTGACAAAGTCATTGATTTTTTTCGTCTTTTCCACATCTTTCTTGTTTTTCAGTTCTTTTTCTTCTCGCAATTTAGCATACTGACTTCCGTTTAATGGGGCTACGTAGACTAGTCATGATTACTATGTAGTAAAACCGATTTTTAAGAAGAGAGAGGTGAAGGGGCGGCATACTCACCCAGCCCCTTCACCCCTCTCTTCTTAAAAGTCGGTTTTACTACATAGTAATCATGACTAGTCTACGTAGCCCCAGTGGGGCAACGTAGACTAGCCATGATTACTACGTAGTAAAACCGATTTTTAAGAAGAGAGCGGTAAGGGGAAGGGTGATTATGTAGTAAAATCAGTCTTACTACATGTTGAAGCATGACTAGTCTACGTAGCCCCAATCGCTTTCTACCATCACTCATTGTGAATCCAGTACCGGGCTAATATACTGGGGCTGGATGTTTTGAATTGAAACTTACTTGCACGTAAACACTCACGGTATACAGAAACAAGGTAATGTAAAAGACTGAATATCGTAGAATATCGTATTAGTGCGACGTCACTCGGCAACATGGTATACAGAAACAAGGTAATGTAAAAGACGAAATATCGTATCGTAAGTGCGAATATGGTAGAAAAAGGCGACGTCACCCGGCAAGTTTAATACAGAAAACAACAACAACAATTTCGATTTTGTATGGGGAAGACTTGCCGAGTGACCTCGCACTAATACGATATTCTACGATATTCAGTCTTTTACATTACCTTGTTTCTGTATACCGTGACTCGGCAAGTCTTCCCCATACAAAATCGAAATTGTTGTTGTTGTTTTCTGTATTAACCTTGCCGGATGACGTCGCCTTTTTCTACGATATTCGCACTTACGATACGACATTTCGTCTTTTACATTACCTTGTTTCTGTATACCGTGGTAAACACTGAACTGTAGCACGGTATACAGAAACAAGGTAATGTAAAAGAGACTGACAGCTTCGAATATCGTAGAAAAAAGTCTCCGAGTGACGTCAGCACTAATGCAGACACAACAACAACAACTTCGATTTTATATGGGAAGAGGTCGCCGAGTGACGTTGCCGTTTTACGATATACAGTCTTTTACATTACTTTGTTTCTGTATACCGTGGAACTATAGGTTATGCCATAGGTTTTGCGCCAAGAGCGCCGCTGATTGGTCTATATAGATAATAAATTCTGGCGTCAAAGTTTGAAATTTAAATGTATCATTATAAATGTTGTATTGTAATGCGTCAGTTGGTAAAGTGAAAAAAAACTATTTACATCACAGATTCAAAAAAAATTTTTCATTCACCTAAAAAAACTCATTCTAAATTTTTGCCGCCTCTCAAAATTTCCCGCCGCAGCTGAAAATGTTACATAAGGGGTTAGTCTACTGCTAAAATGCGAAAAATGAGCTTTTTTTTAAACTGCTGTATAAAAAAACGACAAAAGATAGCGACTTGAAATTTTATATGCTCGTTTATTAAACTTAAAAGTTTACATTTTTATAGTTTAGAAAAATTAAAAAAAACAAAATGGCGGCCATCCCAGGCATTCACTGTAGCACTGCCTGATGAAAATAAAAATATCGCGGGGTAAGATCCTGACAAAAATATAAATCTGTAATCACAACACAAAAAATATTCTATTAGTTTTAAGTACAATCAACGCCCCTGACCTCATTTTAGGCGAAAATATAAGTTTTTTTTGTGATTTGGCACACATTTGCACATAGCTGCGTTGATTTTGGTCTTGTTTTTATTTTAAAAAGTGCTACCAAATCGCCAAAAAATTATTTTTTGCTCTAAATTGAGGTTTATACAGCAGTTTAAAAAAAGCTCATTTTTCGCATTTTAACAGTAGACTAACCCCATAAGGCTTACGATGAATCCACTTTTTATCAAAACCAGGTGCGTATGAGTGGTATAGTGCATTTAAAAGCGGTCTAGATGTGGTGGAAGATTTGTCTCGCTCTGGTCGGCCATCAACGTCTTTAACTGAACTTAACACCGATAAAGTGAAGCAAATGGAGACTGAAAATAGTCATTTAAGTCTGAGAGAGATAGCCGCCGAAGTTTCTGTGTCTCACAAATCAATACATACCATTTTAAACGATTGTTTGGGCATGAAACGCGTTGCCTCTCCACTAGTGCCTAGGAAACGCTGGATTTACTGGCGATCTCCTTCTTTGCCTAACGGAGCACCTTAACCAAAGTATTCACCGATTTGGTGAATCTGCCCTGGTTGCTCTAGATATCTCCAATGCTCTTGACAGAGTATCGCATCCCGCTCTGTTGACCAAACTCCAAGCTACTGGTATTGACTTTGTTCTAAAGCTTTCTTGCTGGTCGTTCAATCAAGTTGTATTGGATGGCATCGAATCCAACCCCCCCACCATCTCCGCAGGTATTCCCCAGGGCTCAATCCTACCACCAGCGCTCTTCTTAGTTTTTATCAATGACCTGCTCTCAATCCCCACCAACTCACTTCACAGCGCACACTCCGGTTTAGAAATTCGTTTATAACAAGAACAACTCGACTGTGGAACAACCTTCCACAGTCAATATTCCGGAACTCATACAACACGCAAGAGTTTAAATGCAAGGTTCATCGCCATCTCCTCCAACACCCCCTAACCTATCATATCCTTCTCTCTCTCCATCGAGCTAAGCTTACTACCAGAAATTGAACCATGACTTGTACGACATGACGAACTGGTAGTATAAAGGTTGACACCTGAACTTAGACTGAACAAGAAGAAGTTAATGAAGTACCGTGTTGAAAGGATAGTAATAAATAGGCCTAGAAAGTGGATTCCTTGGCTTGCAACGGAGTCTCGCAAGATGATCTACAATTTAATATATAGTTTATCAATGCTTGCAGACATCTACGCCCTGGTTTTCAGACACACTGGTGCCATATCAATGACTCAGTCAATTTACATTATGAACTTTGAAATCAGCCACAGCAATGATTTGACATACCGAATTGAAAAGGATAAGAAAATGATTGATAAGGTAGAGATTTTTTACCTTAGGATCTCGCCGAAGGACCATTCCTTCAACGAAATACAATATAATACTATTCGCTATTACGCCATGATCCGGACGACATGACGAACTTGTAGTACAAAGGGTGATTCCTTCGTTTTTCCACATAAAAAATTATTTTAGTGAACCAGTCATCGTTGTGGGGTTTAAACTCTACAATTACCATACGATTGAACGGAAATGGGCATTAATCATCTGTGAGCAGATGCCATTCGAAGAATATCCAAAATATCGATAGACAAATTAAAAAGAAAAGAGGCAATAAACTCAAAGCCAAGAATTTACTCTCGGCTACTTTACACTATTTTTATTTTGTGTTAAAATAGAAAAATTTCTTTTGCATACCATATAAATATTTTTAAATTATGAACTGTTTTAAGTAGATGGAAAATAATAAAGCTTCTTTACGAATGCGATAATTGAAATATTAGAAACACCTTCTTATCTGACTTGAAATTTCATTATGCTTAAAACGACCTTTTCCTATTAATTAAGAGCACGAGATTTATATTTTTTTTATTATCCAAATGTAAATATCAAATTCCATTAATTTTAAATAATGAAATTAATAAACAAATTCCTCCACAAAGAAAATCAATAAAATATGAAAAAATCTTTTCAATTCTGTGACATAGAAAAGAATAAATTTACAAAAAAATTCTATTTCTATCAAAAGAATTTTTTACGTTAGGCAAAGAGTTATTCGGATAAAAAAATAAAAAGATAAAAAAAATGAAAGTTCACATGGCGGGCAACTCTCTCTCTCGTAATTTATGAGTGTCCATCGAGTTCTGTTTACTTTTAGTAGAGATGCAAAATTCACGGAGATTCTTCGTAAGATAAGTAAAAATTATTTTGTATCCGAACGGAACTACTTGCCACCGAGTTTGATCAAGATTTTCTTCTATTTTTAAAGTTTTTCATTAATATATAAAAACGAAATAAATTTATTATGTGGAAATACACAAGATTGAATTTTTGTCAATTCCACTGTAAATATTGACATGATCATAAGATATTATATCACAATGTAATTCATCTTTATTATCATTATCTAAGACTCTACCTTCTTTCTGCAGTTTTGTGGCATTTTTGTAACTTTTTAAATTAATTTGAAATTGTTTTTTACGAAAATAATTTTAAAACACTTTTTTCAGCAACAACAAAAAAACACACTGATTGAACTTTATACTTATTGGAGATATTTTGAGCAACAATGTCGAATAAGACAATATTAGCTTCAATTTCGGCTAGAAGATGACGATCGCGATCCACAACAATGGGCCGAGTTTTCTCTGAGGAAATTCTATTCTTAACTTATTCCGATTGAAATCAGAAGTCGACTGAACAAAATCTCAGTGCAAAGAAATTTAAGTTCACAGAGGAAAAATGCTTTTCCGATCTTATATATTTTCTGATTTTCCACCGAGCGCTGCCAGATTAAAGCTTAAGGAAAAAAAATCAAAGAAAAAATTCTTAATTTTTTTGTTTTCTCTGACTCAACGGCATGCGTGTAATCAGGAAAGGTGTTCTGGAAGGGAGGGTAAGCAAAAAGAGTTTTTTTTTCAGGAAAAACTTAATTGCAAATTTCTTCTCATAATGAGTTCAGGGATTTCCCGTGTTTATTACAGATGTTTACAATTTGCGTAACACTGACATATATATAATATTAAATCACTTCAAAAACCATACGATCGAGCCTAAGAATCGATAGCAGATTTAGAATGCTGAATTTCAATTTGATAAAACCCATATATATTTCAAGAAATTAAATGTATGCCATGCAGTTAAATCACAAATATGGAGTAAAAATTTGAACATTGGATTCAATTGGGCGTTATCGACCATCATCGTCGTTCCTACAATCACGCTGACGAAAAGTCATCAAAAAGCACATGAGCTATCTTCTCAACCGGCCGATCTTGTGCCACGAAAGATAAAGAATTTCCTTGGGCTGCAAAATGTTAGTCGGTATACATCAGGCCGGTTCCACACGTTGGTACCAAGGTTGGCCCCAATGCTTCTTTTCCAACGAAATTTGCATTGGTCGTCGTTGGCGTTAGCATTGAGGATTGGCCGTCGCGTGTCGGAACTTACGCCAATGTTCGCCGGTACCAGCGTTGGGACCAACGTGTGGAGCTGGTGTAAAAGTGAAGACTACTATGGCAAAAGCGCCCTTGCCAAATATAGTGTAACTACCGACACCTCTACAAAGCCATGAAAAAATTATTTAGGTTGGCCATGATTAATGTGACAAGCCAAGTAAAAATATCTGGAACACGGTCCAACACCAATCAACATCTATAATAGACTCCGACAAGGAACAGGAAGCCAGAGCGTCCTTTTCAACCTAACCAAGTGATTCGAAATTGGGAGGTGAAAGTAAGGGCACAACCATCCACAAGTTCACCCAATTACTGGCGTATGCAGACGAAATTGACATCATTGGTAGAACATGAACGGGGGGTAAAATCATACCGTCACCTCCTCGCTGGTGCCTCCTGGATAACCAACCGACGACGGACGTACCCAGTGCCTGGGGGTATAGCTAGGCCACCCTATCCGATGGGGTATAATTCACGGATCCGGTCCTCCTGGTAGTGGGGTTGGGCGTTAGGCTAACTACCGTACCCCGTAAAAACACATCAGTTAAGAAACCAGAAACAAAGCCTCGGAACGGACAGGATAAACGGCAACGACTACGGCAACAACACCTGGAAATGATTTTCGGAACATGGAACACGCGAAGTATGTACAGAACTGCAGCAGTTAAGTCACTGTTGGACGAAGTGAGCAGATATAAAATAAAATTACTCGCGTTACAAGAGATCAGATGGATAGGAGACGGGACAATGGACCATGGAAACTACAGAATTTTCTACAGCTGCGGAAGGGAGCATCACTTAGGAGTAGGCTTCGTAATACACAAGTCGATTATAGATAACGTCATAGAGTTCAAGCCAATAAGTGAACGACTATGTTCAATACGACTCCGAACGAAATTCTTCACACTTTCAATCATAAACGCACATGGGGAGACGGAAGAGCAAGCGGACACAACAAAGGACACTTTCTATTATAAGCTCGAACACGCGTATGACACGGCCCCTTCCAATGACATCAAAATGGTGATAGGAGACCTCAACGCCAAAATTGGAAGAGAGAACTGGCACAGACCGACCATTGGAAAGGAAAGTCTCCACGAAACATCCAACGATAACGGGCAACGTGTTATCGACTTTGCAATGAGCAAAAATATGATCGTCAGCTCAACATATTTCCCAAGGAAAGACATCCACAAATACACCTGGCAATCTCCCAGCGAAAGATACTGCAACCAAATAGACCATATACTTATAGACAGAAGGGCAGCCTCCAGTATCCTCCAAGGAAGATCATGTAGAGGTGCTAATTGTGAATCGGACCACTTCCTAGTTAAAGCTAGATTCAGATGTCGGCTATCCACTCAAGGAAAAATAAATAACAAACAAAAGAAATTTGATGTTGACCGCCTCCAAGAACAGGCTGTATTGGAGAGGTATCAGGCAACACTAGCAGAAAGGATAGGTCCAAACATAAATAATTCAGACACGGCAGAGGGAAAATGGATAAGTCTGAAGACGACACTGACAGATGTCACGAAGCAAACTGTAGGCTACAAACGCGCAGGCAGAGCCAGTGAATGGTACGACGAGGAGTGCAAAACAGCTATAGAGACCAGAAATAAAAATAGAAAAATATACATAGAGAGATCGACGAGAAGCAAGAAATTGAACTACGAGGAAACGAGAAGAACAGCGAAAAACATTTGTAGGAAGAAGAAAAGACAATTCCTCAACAATTACATCTTGAGGGCAGAGGAAAACTTTAGACAAAACAAAACCCGAGAAGCATACAAGGAAGTAAACTTCTTCAAAAAAGGCTTCAAACCCTCCTCCGGACTGTGTAGAACAAAAGAAGGCACTATAGTCACAGGCAGCGAGGATGTAAAGAAAAGGTGGAAGGAATTTTTCAGCGAGCTGCTGAACGGAAATGAAAGCATCATACGTGTACCAGAACCCCGTCTACAACATAACGATGACACCAGAGAAACAAATGTACCAACCATGGAAGAAGTACAAAGTGCCATAAGAGCCTTAAAAAACAACAAATCTCCAGGAATTGACAACATCCCAGCAGAGCTGATAAAACAAGGAGGCGAACCGCTTGCAGCAGCTATACACCAACTACTACGCTGCATATGGAGGAATGAAAAAATGCCTGCAGAATGGGAGCAAAGCATTATCTGCCCAATACACAAGAAAGGGGACAAATTCAACTGTGCAAACTATAGAGGCATATCTCTTCTAAGCACGGTATACAAACTAATGACAAACATTATCAAAGCCAGACTGGAACCTTATGCAGAAGCCGCAATAAGTGAGTACCAAGCTGGATTCCGAAGAAATAGGTCAACAATAGATCAACTCTTTTCAATAAGGCAGGTCCTCCGAAAATGCTGGGAATACAACATTGACGTGTATCAACTTTTCATCGATTTTAAACAAGCATACGACAGCATCGACAGGGAAAAAATGTATGCGACGATGTTGGACCTAAACATCCCCCTCAAAATAGTTAAGTTAACAAAAATGACAATGGAGAACACAAGGTGTGCAGTCAGAATACAAGGAGAATTGACGGAATCCTTCCCAGTCAAGCAAGGCCTAAAGCAGGGCGATGGGTTGGCACCCATGCTATTTAATCTCTGCCTAGAAGGAGTAATTCGCAAAGTACACATCGATGCGAACGCAACCCTGCTTAACAAATCAAAACAGCTGGCAGGATATGCCGATGACATAAACTGCCTTGCCAGATCCCTGTCATACCTTAGAGAAATCTTCACAGAATTAGAAGATGAAGCTAAACATATAGGGCTGCAAATAAATGCAGACAAGAGCAAGATTCTAATTCAGTCGAGGGTGGAAAGAAGAAGAAGAAACCACAATACCACCTGGGGAGAATATAACTTCGAACGAGTAAACCAATTTAACTACCTGGGGTCCACAGTCAGCGAAGACAACGATGAGACGATAGACGTGCAAAGAAGAATAAACGCCGCAAATAGAACATACTTCTCACTACTGCCAGTAATGAAATCCAGAGACATCCACAGAAAAACGAAAATAAGAATCTATAAAACGATCATACGCACAGTAGCTACGTATGGGTGTGAAGCATGGAGTTTCTCCCAAAAGTCCGCAGATAAGATGGATATATTTGAGAGGAAGGTTCTCCGAAGGATATACGGCCCAACCAATGAAGATAACGCATGGAGAATACGCTACAATCACGAATTGTACGATCTATACAAAGAGTGTAAACTTTCAACTACTGCCAAGCTACTGCGCTTACGTTGGGCCGGCCATGTCCAAAGAATGGATGACTCAAGGATACCAAAGAAAGCCCTATATTTACTACCAGATGGCAAAAGACCAGTTGGCAAACCACGGTCAAGGTGGGAAGACAGTGTTAAGGCTGATGCAGCAAAACTCCTAAACATCAGAAACTGGAGGCAAGCTGCGCAACAGAGAGAGGTCTGGAGGAAGAAGCTGATGGAGGCCTAGGCTCGAATTGGGCTGTAGAGCCATCGAAGAAGAAGGTAGAACATGAACATCTGTACAGGAAACTTTTACACAGATTCAGGGGGCGGCACGAAAGCTATGACTGCACACCAACGAAAGTAAAGCAAATTACATAGTGACCACGTCTCCAAGAACACCTAACAATAGTCCCTCAATCCAGGTAGAGGAGCGCGAAATTGTTGGCCGCTTATATGAGGGAGAGCGATTCCGGAGACTCTACAACGACGAGATCTACGATCAACGATCATCGCGATCAACGACATCTATCGTGAAGAAAATAAAGCTCGGTAGGCTCCGGTGGGCAGGGCATCTAGCTGGTATGAGCGAAGAGGATCCAGTTTGGAAAGTTTGCTGCGGAAAGATCTATGGTGTCAGGCAATGAGCGAGACTCAGCCTCCGCTGGAAAGATGATGTAGACCAGGACGCCCAGAGAGCTTCTTAGGAATGCCGAACTGCATAACATCAGCTCAGAATCGGGACCAATGGAGAGAACAGTGACAAGAGGCCAGGACCGGATCCCGATTGTAGAGCCGTTAAAGTAAGTAAGCAGCGACAACTCCAATTATCCGATCAGGGGTTTATTGATTTTTATTCCAAGAAGATCATGGATCAATAGTATTCGTCAATAAGCGCAACTTTTTAGTCTATACTGACAATAAACCAGTATAGAAAGACAACTGGCTCTGATTTCTCGATTCATACATACGACATTTCTCGCGTAAATGGTGTCGCGGACAATTTATCTTATTTATCTCTAATGACCTACAACTTCGATTTCGTCATCTTCGTAGGAAAATACATTAACACAAGTTCAAAAGGAGACGAGGAGTTACAAAACTGCCAAGATCACTCCAACTCCAGGTAAAACTAGTTCTCACACTAAATACCTTTTAGGAGTCATCAGGTTTGGTATGAGACTAATACAACCATTCCAAGGCCTTATATACTTGTTTGAGCCGACTTGCATTCAACTCCAAATACAGCTTGTGACACCCTGGTATTCGCGCTAAACGAAGAGCACTTATCATGGAATATTTCTGGCCGCAATTAAAAAATACTGCAATGTATGGTCTCGTTCTTGTCTGAGTTGTCAAAAAACGAAAATTTCGATACACATTAAGTCTCCCGAAACTTCAAGCTTCCGAACAATAAGTTCGATCATATACATATGAATATTATCACACAATCTGGAGTATAGGCGTATATCCTCCCGATCATTGATCGATTCACGAGTTGATCTGAGTCTTATCCCATTCGGAGCCATCTTTGTTTCAAGAGTTCAAAAACAAATTTAAAAAAAACGGTACGATTCATCGTACCACGTGGACTCACTACAGATCAGAGAACGCAATTTAAATATAAAATTATTCAAGAAAGCTGAAAAAACACCGAACCAGAATAACCGTTAACTGTCATCTAACAAACGGGATGGTTGGGCGGTTTCATCGGCTGCTCAACAAGAGCAAGAGACAACAAAAGCAAGAGACAACACTATTCATTGGACTGAAGACTTGCCTTTCATTTTAAAAGGCACACCAATCAAAACCGACATGCACCAGAAGTGATCGGAAACTACATAATTCGATTTTCATTCCGACGTACAAAATATTCTATTGAGCTTTCAAAATTCCTTGTTCGTCTTCGTTCGCATGTGCAGACGTAGAAGGTAGAAGCAGCACATCCTCGAAAAAAAAACCCAAAAGGACTTGCATATGCCCCGATGTCTCCAGTTGGCATCCTTGAGCACTATCCCCTAGTATACAACATCCTATTGTACGTTAGGTCACCTTATTACCGCATCGAATAAACCCTTGTACGAAGGTATTTCCGGGTCCGGCCACTTCACTCATAGGAAATAGATGTCCTGCCTACCATAGTCGAGTTTGATTCTTGTCACGACCGACGGCACCAACTATTCTACGAGATATTTCTAGAGAACAGGGGCTTCCAGGCCAAAGTAATTTGAAGAGCCTTTGCGGAATTTGTTAGCAGTCGTGTATTTCGGCCTCCACATCATTGCCGGCTGCTATTATCGTTCTATCAGTGCTGTACAACAACAGTTGAAGAAATACCCGTGTGTGTCTACTCATTAGCTCGATCATGCCTAATTACCACAAAATCTTTGTAGTCCATTTTGTGTCTCCCACTTAGTTTAGTTTTTCTAGCCAGAAGCATGTCAGGAATATGATTTTAGTGAGTCGTTCTTCTTCATCATTTAATTTTAGTTCTCTCTTTTCTGACTGTGTTTAAATTCACAAGGATGTGACCAGTTATTCAACGAACACGCAATTTTGCGCCTTTATATAATTTTTGTTCTCCTTCATTCTGCCGTGCAAAGGGCAAAAGACCTATCTGCAAAAAGCTCGTTTCGAGAAAAACGCGATCAAAGTTTTCAAAATACATGAAACCGAAGCAAATAAAGCAACTGTTCAAAGTGATAACTTTTAATTAAAAAGTTCAATCAGTCTGAAATTTTTTTTAAGGATAAATATGAATATTTTATATCCAAAAATGCATACAAAGCCATTTTGACCTATAATGCACAGAGGTCATTTGTCCTTTGCACGGCAGAGATAAAGAACGAAATTTGATCATGTACATATCGTCCTTCAGCATTACGAACGTGATTTTCTAAAAAAAATACGTTTTCACACAGAGCACCTTTCAGGGAAACATCTGGTAGTTACAACGTCTCCATTCTTCCTGGACTTAAGCTGGGCTTAGAATGAAATTCAGGGCTAAGTTCTACAACAAGGGGTTTCTGTGCGATTGGCGCATGAGAGTCGAGAACTGCAATTTGGGCTCGCTATTGGAGGAGGGTTGAATTATAAAATTGTTGGTGGAGCTTTACCTTGACTATGACAGTATTTCGGGTTTTAAACTCAATTTATGAACCGCCAAATATGAGGTTAGCCTGTACTAAAGACCATCTGTCAGAACTGTTGCTAACAAGATGTTGTTTCTAACCGAGCAACATACGAGTTCACCTGAGACTTCGGTGTTTTCTCGAAAGATGCTAGTGTCACTTTTCCACTCTACCCCACTGGATAATGAGGTCACTATGACAACTTGGTAATCATTTTGAGATTGTCTCGAAAATATGTGGAGCAATGTAATTGGTTGAAAATGTTAATTTTCCAATCTTTCATTAATATTGCTAAATAAGATTACCCGTCATATATGTTGGTAGGATTTTCGAAGAATTCTTCGTACCTGCTCTAATAAATCCACCTAGATTACTAGAAATTTAACCTGTTAAGGTCAAGGGCGGCGGAGCACAATCATTGTGGGTGGGGATCACGTGAACAGTTAACGTTAAAATGTATAAAGTTAATCGGTCAATTTATTTACCAGCGAGTTATGTGGTTTTAAGTTCTTTGGTTATGGGGTTATGCCCGTCTAGCATTTTGAGGTAAGGGGTACAGATAGGGCCCCTATGAGGCTAGACCCACTGCGGATTACCCTGTAAAGCACACACACACATCTAACGCGAATGGGGCGGCCGTCATAAGGAATGTCCCCTTTGCCCCGCTTGAGTAAAAATCATTGCCAACCGATCCCAAGTGGATTTTGAGAATTTCGGCGTGGATGTATGAGTAATAACTGCGCCGGTGTCAGTCAGCTTTATACTTTTAAATGCGAGTGTGATTTTATCAATACTGAGTACTAATCACATCCAATGCTGCTTGACTTCTGTAATCCAACCAGAACCCGGCTATTGAGTATGCTAAATGACACCCTTCACGGTCACTAACATAATTCCCTGAGAAGCAATGCTACAACAAAAACTAAAGCGTTGTATGAGTTAAACTAAAGCTTAAGGGTATTTCTTTAAAGCTTTTTAAAAAGCTTTCCAAAACGTAATATGGGGTTCACACTGGCCCCCAAAACATGTTTTAGAAAGCTATTCAAAGTTCGGTGCAAAACAGGGTAGTGTTTTACCCATATATTTTATAAGGATCGAGCTTTTTTAAACAAATAGGTTTTGACCTGTTTTAAAATAAAACGCGTATAAAACACTTGCTGACAATGCTGAATACTCGCTCAGCTGTAGTCAGCACGTCAATTTTGAATTTTTGATAGTTGAAGTTTTAATATTTGAAGTAATTTATATTGTTTACAAGTTTTTCATCGGAAACTAGATGGAAATAAAATTTTTAATATAAATTCGATTTCTATTTCACGGTAAAAAATACTTCCGAATATTTGAAGCTATCAAAACTGACACTTAAAAACATTTTAAAACATGTCGAGTCAGTGTGAACACTTTTGAGCTTTCAAAACGACTGGTTCATAAAACATGTTTTGGGCGTCAGTGTGAACCCCCTATAAGGCAGATTGGGATTGCCCCATTTCATTTGTATTGAGGTTTGCCTCATAAGGCTCCCCTCAGAGAAATTGATAAGGCATACCTCATCGCTAATTTTTTTTGTGTGGTGTTCATGAGGAAATGCCCCTTTTGGCATGCCCTTCATTTGCCACATGGACTCCTCATGAGGAACCTACGGGGAATCCTTTTTTCGTCATGCCCATGAGGCAATTCCCTTTTTAAATGCCAGTCGGGTGGGGTTTAAAAAGCTTAGGCTATACAGTTATAAGTCCTTAATAGCTCTAATATAATATATTTAGTTTTCGTATAAAAAGCCTTGCTTGTGTGTGGCCCTTCGACAACGTTCCTTCGTCGCCAGCGATCGAGACGGCCCTGCAACGTTCTGGGATGAAATATTTTGGGTGTGGATTTTTCCATCCAAAACGAAAGTGCGTGTGCAAATATCCGAAGTTTTTAATATTTCAACCTTTATTCTTCCAATCCACTTTACAGGTTTGCTGATGACGGTACTCAGCGTTATTCTTAAACCTTTGATAATGCCTTGCCTCCTGCATCTACAAACTAGGAATTTGTTTCTAAATATGTATAGCAACTTTATTGTGGACTAACCTTTAGCAGCCAGTATTTCCGAAATCCTACAACATCCATAGGGTCATGCAAAACAACTTTTCCAAGTCAATTTTGAAATCAAACATTAAAAAATAACACTTGACTTTTAACAGCCGGAAATTAAAAGTAAAAAATATTGGCAGTCTTGCATTTGATTCAATTTGGTTCGTGTCTCCAATAACATGCTGTACAACTGCTAACCAAAACAATTCTAATTTGACAGCTGACATTTTTTCTGTTCACAATCAAAACAACTGCGGCGTGAATCTGCGGTATCATTGAAGAAATATTGGAATTTTAACAAAAAATAATGCCGCCAGCTCGAGCTAAATTACACTGCAAGACTGGAAAATTAAAAACTTTCGCAAATGCATCTCCGCCAGCACCAGTGCCAAGTACTTCAAGCGATGCAACAGCCCAGGATTCGGATGCTACTCGACAATTTGAAGTCGAACTTTGTTGGTGCATACAGCAATTAGAGAATTCCTTAAGCACTGGGAAATTGAATCCGAAACAAGGTAAGGATTATGTTAATCAAAAGCATTTAAATCAATGATTTTATGTCTATAGCTGCCGACGTAGAGAAGTCTTTGAAAACTTTAAAGAGCTCAAATCAGCCTATAATAAAGAAACGACAACTAATGAGGTCGACATTTGGAGATTATCGTGCTAAGATGGCAGAGGAAGAGAAGAAAATGTCTTTAGGTTCGTTTCTTTTTTTTCTTGTAATGTTAAATTCACAACTAATGTCTGTCATAATTCTTAGGAGTAAAACAAATCAAATTTACAAACAAAACTGTTGATGGAAAAGCTCATTTTGTCAAGAAATCTGCTCTACTTACAACTGGGAAGGACTTTAAGTTCAATTTTCCTGTAGAACAAATTGAACATCTTAATATATCCGAGGACAAATTGAATGAAAACGGAAAGAAGCAAAAATGTAAAGAAGAGACGTCTTGCAGCAACTTTCATTATAAACCGTCGGAAAACTCCTTTAGATTTAATTTTAACGTCGATAATACTGTTGAGACTCGGTGAAAATACTTTTTTTATTTGTTCTGATTTACAATTTAACGAATAGTTGCATTTGTAAAGTTTGCATCCTTTCTATAATAAAAACAAAAAATATTTGATAACCATAAAAAAATTAATGACACCACTGCATTTACATTTCATTGAAGCGAAGCAAACTTCATTTGGTTTCGTTGTCTAAAAATTGTCTATTCTCCCGTGGACTTGCGCTCCATGTTTTTCTGCGTAAATTTTATATTTTATTGCAAAAAAAGCTTGAGAAATTTGTGGAAGATTTATAATTAATTACAAAGTATTTATCCAATTTAAAAGAATTCATACATTTTTTTCTGTGATAGAATTTAATCAGACAAAATGCCAAGAGGTAAATATGTCACATTATTGACATTTAACTAAAAATTTATTTTTTTTAAGATATTTGTATCCGTAAACTAATTGAGTAATTATTTAATCAATTATTAAAGTTTGTTATTACTAAAAAATTACTTCTTGAAACGGCCCACATTAGAATGTGTATATTTTTCTTTTACATAACCTCAATATTCTTTGTTTTCGGGTGTGTGCCTTCGACCTCATATTTAAGCCTCTGTGTAGTCGTCACAGGCAAGAGCAGCCGAAATTTTGAGGATCTTATTCTAGAAAAAAATGTCTCCTGAAAATTTTATGCCGGAACCTTTTAAATATATCAGTATATGAAGTGTGGGAATATATTCCGCCAAAATTAGATATTAGTCACTATCGCGGAAAGAACTTCACCTGTTCATTGAACTTCTGAAAGTTAAGGAATTAATCCATTTATGATTGTCGCTTAAATTCCTTATACAACTCGTACGAATCATAAATTTAGTGTTCAAACGTTGTCGAAAATTTTGGTGCTGCAATATTAGAACAGATTGTCGGGATCTGTTGATCAGATTTTTCACGTCAGCTGTTTGTGTTATTCAAGCTCAAGAGTGCACTTGTAATCTCTTATATAGAATCGTTGAACATTTTGTAAGTTATCTTCTACACCTCTATTCAATACTAGGGTATCCTGGCTTCACTCTTAGCAGTCTCGGAAATATCTAAACTATTAAGGTAGTTCTCCTGCAAAACAGTTCATTTAGGATTTTTTTGAAATTTGGTATGTTTGTTCGAAACAATGTCCCTCATGTGTGTGTGAAATTTCAGAACGATCTGACGAACAGAAACTGAGATATTTGATATCAAAGTTTCGATTCGATTGCATGGGTATTATGGAGAAATGCGCCTGAAGAGGCATTTTTTTTTACATTTTTCATCACTGATAAAAAACCGCATTTAAACTCTTTTTGAAAAACTAACATAGTATTGTAGGATTGTTGACGAATCGTTCTAAAAAAAATTGATTCTGTCGTCCAGTTTTCGACTAATTTGGATTGAAAGTCGATAAAATCTGTCGCGGTCGCACAACTCGAGCGAAACGAAAAGTGAGAGGGGAGAAGCGAAAGGAGTCTGACAAGGACAACACTGCGACTGCAACTTATCTCTGGCCGAGTTTGGGACTATTCTAACGCTCAACAAAAGGAACGACGGTAAAAGGACCCACTACGGGCCAACTTTCGAAATCTAAAACTTTTAGTAATTTTTTTACCAAGAGAACTACCTAAGTTATAGAGCAAGACCTCGTAATCGCTAGACCTACGTCATAGTATATAAAGATGAATTTTTCATATGTTACTTGGGCAATTATTTAAAGATGTTTCTTAAGCAGCCAGACAGCTTCGAAAATTCTAACACCCAGCCAGACATAGTTGAAGGTCAGCTGTAGGTGCGAACGTGCAGGCAACGATCGGCCCGAAATCACGGTGTTAGATCAACAATAATGAGTCAGGTTTATCATCAGGAATTAGGATTATAAACCCACCAAGATATTTTAGCAGCCTTTAATCCACATAACATTCAAAATAGCACCAAACAATTGCAAAAAATTATTCACCCTTATTCCACACTCCGTCGGAAGACTTCTACGACGTAAGCTTTACGCTACGACGTAACATATTCTGATATTCTGCACCAAAGATTCGGAGTGCGGAATGTCAAATTCGGGATTCGGAGAAAAAATATCATTACGTCGGAGTGTGGAATAAGGGTGATCATCACCTTCGATCTGTTGAAGGATCCCTTTAGTTTGGAAGTGATAATTATTCGAAAGTCTCAAAAGAAAAAGACGAAGAAAGTTAAAGTAGGTAGTAAACTTCAAGAGGTAAAATTCAAGCAGATTTTTTTGGTCGTTTGGAATCGGCATAAATTATAAATGAAGATATTTCAAAAATTTGATCTTACCCAATTACTTTAGAACCTCTGTCCCTGTACTAAGATTGCCAAATCTGTTCTAGGAATACTCGATATACATCGATGCATCGAATCCACTTGATGTTTACAATACGATACATCGAATCGATCCGATGGCCCGTGTGCTGAGTCGAGTCGTGTGTCGTGACAAGTCGTTTTAGCTGAAGAAAGTGACGTTTCAGTCCCATTACGACTTTCAGCACAGCGACCTAAACTAAACTTATAGGCGAAGAGCCGACCGCTGAAAATGGCACCGAAAGGTTAAAGAAAATATATTCTTGGAAAAGATAGTACTTATGTAGGTGGAAGTAATGCCATGAGACCCGCAGTCCCTAGCAAGTCACTTCACTAGGCAACCATTTTTTGAATTTTTAAATTTTGGTGTAGTTGCTTAGCTTATTAGTTAAAGGATGATTTTACCGCCAAATGAAAGCTTGGACTTTCTAATTTTAGGAAAAAAATGGTTGCCAAACCTCAGATAGTTAGAAAATTGAAGGCGGGCAACCCGAGTATACACTGGAACGTATTCCATAAAAGTTCGAGAGCCCAGGCCTGCCAGACCTACTTCATTATCTTAAAGTTGATATTTCGTTATATGCACATAGTGTGATACGCAGTTAAGAACGTATGCACACTCGCTACCCCGGAGAATGGGCCCTTGTGTTTATAGGGGTTGGGGTGTTAAAATTGAAAAAAGTTCTGTCGCTAATGCGGATTACCATTCCGGATATTAGTGATTCATTTACATTCTCAATCACAATTCAAACATTCTCACTGCGGCTCTGCCGGGGTCAGAGGCTATGGGAGAGTGTAGTCGCCCTTAAACAATTCCCGAAAGGGAAGTTACAATTCACGTGCGCTGTTTTTTATCCATATACGCAATCTTAGGCCCTCCGCTCAAGTGTCAACTGATTTGAAATTACAGTTGCATACGTTGTTATAGTGAAACCAGTTTGAAACTGGGATTGCAAATCAGTCGATTCATGTTCGGAGGGCCTTAATGTTTATGGAATTGTCATTTGACATGCGCGCTCTAGTCCTTTATGTTTTGGCGTTAACTCTATCAAGCTAGAAATTACAATAAAAGAAAAAGCGGCGCATTGAATGAGCGAGCCGCCGAGCTGGCGGGAAGTGCTAGCGGAGTGCGCGGCGCGTGTAAAGAGGGGTGGGCGAACTCCGCCACTCCGGGCCTCGCCGACATGTATGAACCTGTTGACTGAATAATTCGCATGAATATCATATTCGCAACCCATAAATTTCAAGGGATACATTCATTTTAATCCTTTGTGTGTACACAGGTTTTATTTATACCCTTGACAGACCCCAGGGTTATCGAGATAAATCCATTCTTAGTAAAGAGACATGAGTTTCTTTTCTCTTATTTTTTTTGGGGCAGTAAAAGTTCTAACTTGAAATGTGGCAAAGTGTAATGGTAAATACGTAGTGACGGGTTTCTTCTTCCTTACTTCTTCCGGGCAGTCAAATTCTCAACTTGAAATGAGGCGAGGTGTGACTGTGGATGGGGGCGGCGGAGCGTATGGGGATGGAAGGAAAAGTGCACACGCACTTTCGCTTTGGGTCGGGAAATCCACACCCACAATATTTCATGTACAGAATGTTGAAGAGCTCTCTAGGTCGCTGCGACTAAAGAACGTGGTCGAATGGCCGCACACAAGCAATACGAACACTAAATATATTATAACTGTATATCCTAAGCTTTTTAAATCCCATCCGACTACCATTTAAAAACGTGGTGGTCTCAGGGGCTTGCCAAAAGAATTTCTCCGTAGGTTCCTCATGAGGTATGCCAAAAGAAGGGTTCTCATGAAGATCGCACAAAAACAAATCAGCCATACTGAAATGAGGTATGCCTTATCAGTTTCTCATAAGGGCCCTATGAGGCAAACCAAATGAAATGGGGCAATCCCAACATCTGCCTTACGTACTCGGAAAGCTTTAAATTAATACCTTTAAGATTTCGCTTTACTCATACAAAGCTTAAGTTTTTGGTGTTACATTGCTTCATATTTAAGGAAATTATGTTGGTGACCAAGAAGGGTGTTATTCAACATACTCAATAGACCGGTTCAATCACAAAGGTCAAGCAGCATTGGACCAGATTAGTACTCAGTTGGGAGACCACAATGGTAAAGCGACACTCCCGTTTAAAAATACATATAAAGTTTTCGACAACGGCGCAGTTATTACTAACATAACCACGCCTAAATTCTCAAATAAATAAATTTACCGATAAACATTTTAACGGTTATCTGTTGCCGTGCTCCCCAAAATCATTATGCTCCGCCGCCCTTGGCTGTGGATCCATTACACAATGGCATCTCGCCTCATTTGAAGTGGAACAATGTACTGGCTCAAAAGAAAAATGAGTCATCTTTTACAAATTCATTTTATAATCGTGTCCTACCCAACACTACTTACAGGTACCCTAATAACTGTCTCACTTGTACTCGCTTACACTTTTGCTTCCACGCTCGCCCATACAGCTGACCTTCAACTATGGCTGGCTGGGTGTTGTTGCTGTCTGGCTGCTTGAGAAACATCTTTAAATAGTTGCCCGAGATACACGAGGCTAGTTTTTCAGTTCAGTTCAGTGATTTCTAATAGTATGATATTTTTAAAAAGGAATCTTATCTACATTTGCTACCTCTCACAGCCACCGCCTCCAGCGGACTCTGCTTTGCGCAACAGCTCTCAGCTCCGTCCAGAACGAAAATCGACGGTTTGCTTTTTTCAAAACTAATATGACACCTTCCTTTTTTTAATTGGCACTTTTACTTCATCTTTTCTAAATATATTATTCTTTTTAGGAAAGTATGTTAACCACAAAGGACGTAGCCGCCACTTTACCAGTCCTGAAGAACTAGAAGAAGAGTTGAAAAATGATACTAAAAAAAAGTAACTAAATTTTCTCACTATAAACTTGAATATAATTAAAATCATATTTTTTTATACAGGATTCGTTCAAAACAAGAACCAACTAGTGAATCGGAAGAAGATGACGAGAGTGGATCTGACGCTGGCAGTGATTCTGAAGATGATTCTGATGAAAATCACAAGGCTAAAGGTGTTTCTAATTTGATAGAAATAGAAAATCCTAATCGTGTTCAAAAAAAAGCAGCTGAAAAAGTAGCTAAAGTAAGTGTTGCTGGTGCTGGTGGTGAAAAAGCACCAAAAACCGAATTAACTAGACGTGAACGCGAAGAGTTAGAAAAACAGAGAGCACAAGCTCATTATCAGAAACTGCATGCTGAAGGTAAAACAGAACAGGCTCGAGCCGATTTAGCACGATTAGCAATAATTAAACAACATCGAGCTGAAGCAGCGGCACGACGTGAGGCTGAAAAACGGGAAAAAGAAGAAAAAAAGAAAGCCTCGACTGCCAATCGATAGTTTATATTGCAATGTATATTTTAGACACCTTAAAATGGCGATTCACACACAAAACAAAAAAAATAATTAATAAAAATATCCGCCAATTAGATGAAAGCATATATTTCATAAGCCTACCTTAGAATACTTGGAATATAATAAATCACTAAAATAATCTGTCTATCATATATATTTAAGAATACGAGTGTGTTCTATCCATTTGCAAAAAAAATCTTTTCAGAGGACAATTTCTTTTTAAACTTATTTGAATCTAATATGTAAAAATAATTTTATTACGCAATAAAATTAACTGTGTTTATTTTTTTATTGATTTAATGTAGTTAGCTTCATCTGGTATAATCTTCTGCTCCACCATTTTCGGTTATAATACTACAGAGTTAACAGAATGTATCTATCAATTCCGGTGTTTGCATTTACCCGCATTTCTTTAGTTTTAGTCGGATTTAGCCTTCATCCTCCGGAAAGGTACAGGTGTTCCATGCTATTTCCAGGATTGGCTGTAGCGCACCCGCTATGAGGCTTGAGTCGGCTTTCAACAATGTTGCAGATCCCCAGCAAATTGTCGCCTTTTAATGCCGTCCCGCAGAAGATATACGTTAAACCGTCTACGGCTTATGGCATCGCGTTGGACGTTTCTGTTTGAGGCGAATAGTTGGTACTACCAAATGGTAGCCACTTCCAGCGTCTGCTCCCCTAGAGCTCCTAACATCCTCCACAATAGTTCTACATTTGCGGATTAGGGCCACGTGATCTATCTGATTTCTCGTTCTACCATCCCGCGTTACCCAGGTTCTCCTTGTTTATCTTATGACAGAAGCAAGTCCCACCTACCACGAGTTGGTGGGACCTGCAGAAGTCAACGAAAAGCTCACCAAACTTGGCTTATGCTTTAATTTCCAATTGTGTGTTCAAGACAATAATGTCTCCCTTGGAATAGAGCGAGTAGCAGTAAAAACTCGTCCTTTGCGTGGTAAGCGGGCGCACGGCAATAATCCTCTACCAACTAATGAGGTTGGTTACCAACTAATGAGGTTGGACCTAGCTTCCTGGTTGAGTATTTCTCCAAAGCCATTTTCAGTAATGCAGGTTGCGTGCGCAACTGACTTATTCAGCAATGGAAGTGGGTTGCTGAATAAGTCAGTTGCGTACGCAACCTGCATTACTGAAAATGCCCACTCTTACGGCTTTCCGTTTCGTATTTGCCAGAGTATAAGGACTCACCGTTTGAGCAGATATCCATCTGGTTTCGAAAGTCCTATGATCTTGATATTATACTAGGGGCCGTATTTGGTTTCTCGAGTCGATATCGACTTCTGTCGATATCGACTTCTGTCGATATCGACTTCTGTCGATGAATGAAAATCGGCATTTGGCAACACGATATCGACAACGTCATCGTCTCTTTACGGGTCGATATAGATGTGTGTCTTTTATTAAAAAGCTCAATTTATGCATACAATAAACTTTTAACAATTTCTATTTTAATTAAATATACGAGGTATGCTGCACTTGGAGTAATATCACACAATTTGATGGTTTTGTGTGGCAGCGTTTATCTGTCGATTTGGTCGAAATGCCAAATATGAAACTTGAGAACATCGAGAAACTTTTTTTGTCGAGCCGATCCATGACTCTGGCCCCTGTTCAATTCGTAGAGAACTTCATCCAGCCGTCCATCAGAAAACTTGTTACACTCCATGTTCCAATTCGTGTCCTGATTTGAAAAGCAAAAGTCGTCGTTGTGTTATCCATTCGGTTCCGAGGCTTTGTTTGCCAATTCGTAGAAATGGTTTTTTATGAGAACGGCTTGCTAACCTTAAACCCAACTGACTTAAAACTTGTTTTATGGCGCATAGAACTCGCGTTCGACCGTCTTCCGTTAGCTAATAGAAGAAGTATCCCAAGGGGAACCGCTGGAGGTGGAATCAGGGACTTGCTAACAGAGCTGCTAAGTGTTCGTCTACATTGACTATTCTCGGGTTTAAATAGAAGTGAATTGGGTTCCACCACCTTCCGAGGCTTTTGTGAGCCGTTCGTCCCAAGGCTCTATTATCCAGTAGTATTCGTCTATTTTCCTATTCGTATCTTTTTGTAATTGTAGACCCAATGTAGACTGTTTTATCGATTACTTCTAGGTTGTGTTGGTCGATAATTATATTTCTTCCCATTCTAAATCTTGCATCATCATCATCTTTGTTTTTTATTCATTGATGTTTAGGCCTATGCCGTTTGCCGCCTTTTTCAGTTCAACATTAGCTTTTTGTACTGACAAAAAGGACCTTCCAACGAGGCTCATATCATCTGCATATCCAAGTAATTGCACCGAGTATTTTGCTTTTAACGCACTTCTAGAACTAGAGAATCGAATGTCGACTGAGTAGACGTGCTTCCGTATAGCTCCCGGTTATTTTAGCATAAATCTTTGAATTCGAAACCTTATTTTTGGTCGCCAAGTATATATTACCACAGTTTTTTAAATCCGGAGTTCGATTGTCTTTTTCTCTTTCCTTTTTTCCGTTTTTTCCTGCTTCAAAATGTCTAAATCGAACCAAACAAGGCCGAAAACCAGAAAATGTGCCGAAAGTGTAAACGTTAATCCCGCTGGGGTCAACACCCCCGCTAGCAGTAGCAGGCACAACGACAGCAGCAGCAGAACGCCTAGATCGACGTCAGTTGCAGGCCCTGAAGACAGCTTTGAACTTCTGGAAAAAAAGCTTTTAATAAGCTTCAATCGCATGCTGGACAGTCAACTTGCCACCTTCGAGGACCGTTTGAACTCCCTGGAGACCCGCCTAATTGCACGTATTGACGAGGTCTGTAAAACATTTAATAATCAAATTTCAGGGCTGAGAGACGATGTGGAAACAGTCCAGCATGACATCGCCGTGGTTTTCAATGAATTAGATGATCTGCGCCGGCAGTTACGACTCCAGGACCTGGTCATTCGCGGCGTTCCGATGTGTGAAAATGAGAACCCGAGGCATATCGTAGAATCTGTTGCCTCCACCATCGGACATGCACTGTCTCCTTTCGTGAACGTGTTCCGGCCGCATCCACGAAAACACCAGAACTCCCCGACTGGCAGTGGCAGCGCTGCGGCCCCTAGCTCGCTACTGATAGTAAAATTTCCGTCGGCCAACGAACAACAGGAGTTCCTGAGGAAAGCCCGGCAGCACGGCAGTCTCACACTAAAGAAATTGAATCTGGGATTCTCATCTGATAGCGTTGTTCGCCTGAGCGAAAGCCTGTCACCACAGAACGGGGACATTTTTCGTTCGGCAAGAAAACTGCAAATGAAGAATCTCGTCACAGCAGTGTTTTCACGGCAAGGCCGGGTTTTTGTTCAGTTGGATAAAAATCAACGATCTCAAATATTTAGGTCAGTCCTTGACCTGAACGAAGCCGTTTCCGCCAAGCCTTAGCTCTGGTAAACCATCACGGATTCATCAGCATCCTATTCACCACCGGGAACATTACTTAAGCGCGCATCTGTAAATTTTTATAACTCTGTGTAACTTGCTTTTATATTTTTCTTTTTTTTTCATTCTTTTGTCTTTTTTATTTTTTTATGCTACATATTTCAATTTTCGTCTTCTTCTTTTTTGTAATGATGGAATATTATTACTTAATCTTAGGACACTATTTTTCAACCATCGCGCATCCTGTACACGTTCTACTACCTCGCACCGGCGACCTAGGTAGTTGATTTTTACCTTTTTGACATGAACAAAATTAGAACTTTGCTCAATATATTCCAAAGTAGGGCTCGGGGATTAAATTTCTGTCACATCAACGCAAGAAGCCTGCGTAATAAAATCGACGAACTGCGGGAAATCTTTCATGGGTCTAACATTCACGTCATATTGGTGCCTCATTACGCGATCATGTTCCTTCAATATCTGTGTCACTGGATGGCTACAGTCTATTTAGAAACGATCGGAAGGGTCGCCCCGGCGGCGGAGTCGCTGTCTATGTCAAGAATGGCCTCCGGTGTTTCAAGGTAAAAGAATCCATATCCAATGCCCTGGAATTCCTTAGCGTTGAAATTGTGTGTGGTGCTAGGAAATGCCTCGCGACCGTGGTTTACTGTCCTCGCACATTCTCGTTATCTGAAGCCAGTGAATTGGAAGTGTGGCTCTCTGAAGCGACCCACAATTATGATAGCATCATTGTTGGAGGAGACTTTAACGTCAATATCTTATCTTACAGCTCACTGTGCAATAATTTCCTAAGCTTTTTCCAAACTTTTGACCTGAAGCCTGTCAATCAACTTCCAACCTACTGTAACACTTCTAATCCATCCTTGTTGGACATCTTCTTCGTGTCGGATATAGGAAATGTCTTATTTCACAATCAAATCAGCCCACCAAGTTATCTTGATCACGACATCCTATATCTTTCCTTGAACTTCGCAATTGTAAGCAACGAGAAGAAAACTCTCTCCTACCGGGATTATAAGGCCATTAATACTTCTGAACTGTTACAAGAATGTTCCGCGCTATCCTGGGACAATGTATTCTGCTATCATGAAATTGACGACCAAGTAGCACACTTTAGCCTTCTGTGCAAGCACCTGCTCGAGTCATTTGCTCCAATCAAAGTTAAAAGCATACTTCCCTCTACCTCACCTTGGCTCTCCTCTCAAATAAAACGTCTCATATCTGAGAGAGAATACCTGTTTAGAAGATATAAGAAAAATAAAACTGAAGCGAACCTTATGGCCTACAAAGCTGTCAGGAACCTAGTTACTTCGACTATCCGCAAAGCAAAACTGAAGTTCTTTTCGGCTAAACTCAGTCCCACCCTACCCTCGAAGAAATTTTGGGGTAACGTAAAGAAACTTGGGATCCATGGCGATGATTGCGCAACTCAGAGCAGCCTTACTGCAAACGATCTAAACAACTATTTTACCACAGTTGTCAACAATACCAGTGACCATTCCCGCTCGATACTAATTGAAAGCAACCTTAGGCACTTCAGTTTTCGCAATGTGGATTACTCCGAAGTTCACAAAGCTTTTTACTCCATAAAGTCAGAATCTGTTGGACTTGATGATCTTCCGCCTACCTTCCTTAAGTGCATTTTTCCTGTAATCATCCCTTATATTACACACATTTTTAATAACTGCCTGACAAAATCATACTTTCCACTTCAGTGGAAAAAAGCGAAAGTAATTGCCTTACCTAAATGCAAGTCCCCGAAAATTCCCTCTGATTATCGCCCGAACAGAATCCTATGTTTCTTAGGCAAAGTACTAGAGAAATTTGTAACTGTCATATTAAAAATAAGCTAAACTAATCGAGACATGAATCCACAATGTACAGTACGCATATGTCACCGTTGGGCGCCATATTTGTAACTGTCACATATGAAATAAACTATATCGACTTTCGATCAAAAACTAAACTAGCATGACAATACAAATAAAAATTGAAAAGATGATCAGCGGACTGACGGCCTTGACTGATCAGCTGCTCTGAACAAGGGAGCAATGGTAAAACCTATCTCGCGAAATAATCACTGAACCCTCTACACCAGAAACAAGGACACGCCTGGCGGTGCTGCGGCTAGCTCGCCGTTGGGGGGGTTCGTCGTGCAGGGGCTCGTCATTAAAGACAGTTACTTCCAAAAGAAACTAGATCTTACGCGTGTCAGTATGACAAAATAATAAAAAGGGGTTCGTCGAGATAGGAAAAAAAGGTTGGGGGCAGCCGTACGAGAGGGGGGCTAGATATCAAGCAGCCATGCTTACTGCCTCATGGGATACCAGGGGATCTGAAAAAAAAGAATTATGGGGTACTTACCACATTTCGAGGGCCAACACCTCCCCTAAGAGCATCACACTTACATCGCACCTTTTACTGAGCCATCCCTATCGGGCTCACCCTAATTAAAAAGATATGTATACCGCAGAAATTCAAGGAGAGAGACAAACAAGGATAGAGACAAACTCACCACAAAAATATGAAAAAAAATTTGTATAAGAAAAAATTTTTTTTTGTTTTTTTTTTTTTTGTTTTATTCTTTCGTTAGCTCGTTCAAAAATAAAAAGTGTAACTTTGATGCTAAAGGCTTAATTATAATTATTATTTCTTTCCCTTTTCTTTTTCTTATTAATCCAGCATATGGACATACACAAATTTCCTCACATCTAGACATAAGTTACCAACACAAAAAAAAAATCCATATAATTATTTTTTTTTTCTCAATAAAAAATATAGGAGCAAACTCCAACAGAACCTGATAAAAATTTTACTTTTCTTCTCAGTTTTACAATAATAAATATTCCTCTACATTCTTCCCGTGAACCCGACAAAAGAAATTTAGCAAAACTATTACCAAAACTTACACGGGAATTTATTACAAAACAATTAAGAAAGTTACGTTACCTGAAACAATGTTATGTGTTCTTTAATTAATTGCACTTTGTCTTACGTTACATTACTATTGATACCCCTATTCTCTAAGGAAGCTTCACATAATCGCATCGTTGGATGAGAGAAGTTGTTTATATTTAATCACACTAGATTTTTTCTTTAGAACTTTAAAAAAAACTGATTTCTACAAAAATATTCTGTGCATGACTGAGAAAAAAAATTTGTAGAGAGGAAATTGTTCGGTAATTCACATTGTTGACAGCAAAAACAATTTTTTTTAAAAAATAGACAAATAAGTAGCTACCAAAGTATCTTCTATGTAAGCATTGCTACGCAATATTTTTAAGTTATGCAAAGTAATGCGTTTCTTATTTGAATAAAAAGGCAGTACCTATCTGCTCATTTGTACAACTTATATATCGTTTCTTCCTATTTCCTTTAATCTTCCTTAATTGCTAACGTTATTTTCTTTTATTCATTAATCAGGAAAACTAACCTTATTTACTTTACTTATTTTACTTCTTTTTCTTTTCTTCTACCCTTTTTTCTTTCTACTCCTGCTGGTCCTGTTTCCTTCTCCTTACATATTAACTTTTTTCTTTTTTTTTGTATTTTGTTTAAAAACTTTGCACCAAAAAAATTTCTTTACCCCATTTTTCGGGCTACACTTAAATTAAATTTTCCTTTTGGTTTTTTTTTTTGTTTTTTTTTTTCTTATATTTTAATTATATGTATTTTATTTAACAAAACGTTTCACAAAATTCATCCCGCTTCGGGTATCAAAACTAAACTCTTTATTGTTATTTTTGGTAGTTTAAATTATGTTTCGTAGTTTATTTAACAAAACTTTTCACAAATTTATCCCGCTTCGGGCATCAAAACTCAATATTCACCGACTCGACCACCTTCCTGCACATCTAATTCAAGACTGACTTCAAATCCGACGCCAAGCCAGAAATTAGCCCTTGGCGCATCAGTGTTGGGGGGGTGAGGACAGAAAAAAACCCAAAGGAAATCGCTATCGAACAGCGTTATTCCCTTATATGGTCGTGTCCTTGGAAAAATAGAGGATGGGGAAATGAAATGAAGGAATTTACACGGAAGGGAACAACCAAGCGACTTGATAATCGGTGTTCCTTCATTCTCCCGTGTAAATCCATTCCATTACATGGGCAAGAATAAAAATTCCGAGAATCTCGGTTTTTCATTTAAATTAATGCAAAGTGATTGGCTGGGCGTTCGCCGCCGGCAATTCTGTTGCGCGAAAACCTTTGTGTGCGTGCATTCTGCCGTAGAATTGGGATAGGCAAGAAATAATATGCGCAGAGGCGTGCATATTTGAGCCAAAGTTTTTGTATGGAAATTATGAATAATTATTGTATGGAAAAAAAATTTGGTGGGCTGAGAGATTTTTGGTGGGATTATTGTATGGGAGTTTCGAATGCTGGATGCAAAGTACGGCCGACCGTTACAAGGCGGTTACGCTAGAACGAGCAAGGAGAGGGGAACCGAAAGACGAGGCGGCTTGTACTGAGTCTCTGCTCACCGACTGAGTAGCCGGGCAAATATGCATATGTAGGCCACCAAGGTGTTTAAAAAAATGGCTATCTGTGAAAATATCTATGAAAGAGAGTTCTACGATACATGATAGATCCCAACGTGTGGCTCGACCCACGACCCTGAGATAAGAGTCTCGCTCTATTGACTGAGTAGCCGGGCCAATTAACACCGGCGAACAAAACAAAACAAAAAAAAAATGTGAATATGGAGACGGATAGGTGGATAAAAAAAGATTATTGTGTAGAGTTTGAGAGCGACTGGGCGCTAGGCAGTCGACTCTCGATGAATTTTCTCCTGGCGGCCTCTTTCGCAAGCCAGCGGGGTTCCTCAAGGTCGGAACGCAGTTCGAAATTAATACTAATTTTGACGGTGAAGATGGTGACCCAGGGTCAAGGTGAAGAAAAGTAAGGTGAATTAGTTCCAAGCTGAGAGCGACTGAGGGCTAGGCAGCCGACTCTCTACTCTTAACCTCTCTGGCGGCCTCTTTCGCAAGCCAGGCGGATCCGTCAAGGAAGGGACCCAGTTTGAAGTTAAACCATTTTCGACCAGCCTCTTAAGAGGATCCAGTGATGAGGTGGGTGCGGAGGAAGTTGAGTTTGCGTCCATTGAGATCGCCTTTCCGGCGGATGGGATAATGAGTTAAGGAGCTGAGAGCGACTGGGCGCTAGGCAGCCGACTCTCTATGAATTTCCTCCTGGCGGCCTCTTTCGCAAGCCAGATGTCCGACAAGGAAGGGACCCAGTTTGAAATAAATCCCAATTTCGACCAGTTACAGGGGCTGGGTTTAAATCTGCCCCAGTTTTAAAAAAAGAAAAAAAATTTTTAAGTTGGTGGTGGGATACCACCCGTGTGCACTGCTCCATGAGCAGATATTAAAGAGCTAAATCGGAGTGTCTAATCATTAATTTGCAAATGTCTTGTAGTCATTGCCATGAACAGAATCAACTACTGTTAGTTAATCCTGGAACTAGTACCCAGATTTGGTGGAGTGTTGGGCTCCCACAAGGGAGAAAGTTAGTGACGGGGTAGAAGTGTGTGTTTGGGCTATTGTAAGGGGTTGAAGTGGTCCATAAGGTACCCGTGACCGCGGTGGATCCTGCGGGAGGGATGACCTCAAGGCCCAAAGATGATGAACGAGGCACCACCTGTTCATACATCAGATAACCCTTAGGTCGTCCTACGGGGGAAGAGTAAACGGCCCAGGTACTCAGCGTCGACCAAGTCGCTGTCCTGAGCCCTGGGAAATATATTCCTCTCCCGCCCGCAGAGATCTACTCTGGCCTAGGGGAGAATAAAACTGGTAAAGGACGGATTATGCAGCAGGACGCTACCACTTACTGAGGCGCTAAGTCGCATCTCCTAGAACCTCGCACTGTCCGGGCTTCACGACACAAAGGACTGAGAAGCAAAGGCTAGCTTCCACGCGAACAGGCGGGCGCGAAAAAAATGACCGAGAGGACCGTGTCTCGGGGGGTCTGGTCTGGCAGCCCCTGCTAGGCATCTAGCATGAAAACCTTGCCCCCAGACGGACAAGGAAAACAGGGAGGTGTACCACCGCTAGGGAAGCTACCTAAGCGGTTTAAGGCACCCTGTCAGTTAACCGGTGAAGCCGGTGAGATACCTTATTAGGGCTACTCGGGTAATGCTTTCGTTATTCTCACTGCCTGAGATCCTTAGCGTGATAAGTTCCTAACAACTTTCCTGACATGTCCTCAATTTCATACAGACTCGCACCTATTTTCTTCCGTACTCGAGCCTTGGAAAATTTATTTGCTAGTTTAGCACTGAAGCAATTAGTAAATTTACTAATAGGGAAGGTACGGCGAAAAACTTCTTGACCTGGCTGGAAGGAGACCGATTTACAACGTAGGTTATAATTTTTCTCATGGCGGTTGTGTGCAGCAGACAGGTTTAAGCTAATGCGTTCTCGGATAAGGCGAAGACGATCTGAAGTTGGAAGGAATGCAATGTCTCCGTCTTGTAAGGCGTGTAATTTTTTTAAGACCGCATATGCTGATCCGTGTAAGATCATCTGGCTTCCGAAGAGAGCCTGAAAAGGTGCCATTCCTATTGATTCATGGACTGAACTTCGCATTGCACATTCAACTGAAGAAAGGTGACGGTCCCAATCGCGGTGGTCGTCTTTTAAATAAGCACGAATGGCTGCTAAGGTTGACCTGTTTACTCGCTCAGAAGCATTTGGATGTGGTGAATGTACCGCTGTACGCACGTGTCTGACTCCATAATCGTCCAAAAATTTCGCGAATTCCTTCGAGACAAACTGCCGACCATTGTCGGAGAATACTATCTCTGGTACTCCAAATGTATGAAACACTCGGTGTTCCAGATTCTCTATTGCAGAGGTTGTGGTCTCGGAGGAAAGCGGAAAAAGAAAGACAAATTTACTAAAGGAGTCCAAGACTACTAGCACTGCGGTGTTACCTCTCTTGGAGCGGGGATAGGGACCTAAAAAGTCTACATAAAGGAATTGGAAAGGCTTAGTTACCTTCAGTTGCATGCCCATGGGCGGTCGTAAGATTGCATTAGGAGATTTCGTGCACTTACACGTCTCGCACTGAGATACGAAGGTTCGGACTTGATTTACCATGCCAGGCCAAAAATATTTATTTCGCAGTCGTGATAGAGTTTTTCCTATTCCTCCGTGAGAGGCTTGAGGGGGAGAATGAGCGGATTCAATAAGCGCAGGGGTTAAATCAGATGGTATCCATAGCTTCCAGGTTAGGTCGTCAGTGATTGGATCTCCGGTACGAGGTGTAGTACGATGGAACACATAGTCGTCAGACACCCTAAGATCAGGCAACTGTCCTGTCTTTCCGCCAACGCTCTCGAGTAATGCCAAATATTCAGGAGATTTGAATGCGGGAGACGTTAAGTCTACATCATGACAAAATGAAATCTCATCAACGCAATCAACACGGGACAACGCATCCGGGACCACGTTTTGACTCCCTTTTCGATGCTCTATTGAAAACTCAAAACCCTGTAATTTTAAACTCCATCTCGCTAGGCGACCGTTCAGGTCGGACTGATTCATGAGCCATTTAAGACTAGCGTGGTCAGTAATAATTGTGAACGATTGACCCTCTACATATGCTCTAAACTTTTTTACACTCAATACGGCTGCGTAACATTCAAGTTCGGTAATTGTGTAATTTCGTTGTGCACTGTTCAACTTTTTGGACATATACGCAATTGGATGTTCATTTCCATCCATGTCTCGTTGAAACAGTACACTACCGACACCAGTTTTACTCGCATCGCATTGAATGTAAAACGGTTTAGAGAAATCAGGAGTGACCAATATCGGAGCCTGAGTCATACAATCTTTCAACTTGAGAAAGGACTGCTGTGCCTCCTCTGTCCAAGCAAACTTTTTGCCTTTCAAGCAATCTGTGATAGGAGCAGCCACACTGGCATAATTGGCAATGAATCGTTGGTACCACCCGGTCATGCCTAAGAATCTTCGTACTTGCCGATGAGATTTCGGCGTAGGAAATTCTGAAATGGCAGTCACTTTACCAGGGTCGGTCTTCAACGTTCCGTCACCAATTAAAAAGCCTAGGTACTTTACCTCTTTTACACAAAATTTACTTTTGGACAAATTGATGGTTAAGCCAGAACGACGTAAGCAACCAGCAACCTCTTCAAGAGTTCTGAGATGGGAGTCAAAATCGGGAGAGACGATCAAAAGATCATCAAGGTAAACAAATACGTGTTCTCGTAGGTGTCCAGGGATAACTTTATCCATTAATCGACACATTCTTTGTGGAGCGTTACATAGGCCGAAAGGCATTACAGTAAACTGATATAGGGGCCTACCAGGAACGGTAAAAGCTGTCTTCTCGCGCGATTTAAGATCTAAAGGTATCTGCCAGAAGGCATCTTTCAAATCTAGACTCGTGATAAACTTGGTGTCTTGAAGACGACCCAACAAACCGTCTATATGGGGAAGAGGGTATGCGTCTTTAACCGTGACAGTGTTTACTTTGCGAGAATCGAGACATAATCGTACCTTTCCTGGCTTGCGGACTAAAACGACGGGAGAGTTCCACGGACTATTGGATGGCTCTATGACACCTAAACTGATCATTCTGTCTAATTCATCATACATCAATTTTTGCACGGCAGGTGAAACTGGGTAATGTCTTTGTTTGATGGGGACCGAGTCTTCAACATCAATTACATGCACTTCCAACTGAGTTTTACCCAGTCCAAGTATATCAGAAGATGGAAAAGTCGCCTTGACTCGTTCCAGCTGATTAAATTGGGCTGATGGCAACTCATGGGCCAAAGACAATAAGGCTGGGGCGCTAAGCTCACCAACTATCTGGGGAGCGATGCCGAATAACTTCCAAAAGTCAATCCCAAGATATAAACTCTGACTTAAACTGGGTACTGCGAATATGGTCATTAAATGAGTCCGTTCCCCAAAGGAGACTGGTGCTTTAATGTAACCGATAACCCGCTGTGAAGCACCATCGGCAGTTTGTAACGAAGTGTTCAGAGAATAAAGCTTACACTCGGGGTGGCTTGATAAAAAGGATTCGACACCACTTCCCAGACAGCTAATGCTAGCGCCGCTGTCCAGCAGACCGTTCATAGCAACGTCGGCAAGTGTTATTCTTGCGAAAGGACGCTCATCTGAGTGATCAGAGAAAATAGCAGAAATACTCTTGCGTGCCAGAAGACGTTTCTCTTTGGCCAGACGCCTAATGATGGGAATTCTACGTATGGATGAAACTCGTGGATGTTCAGAAAATATCCGTTCACGGACGACATGATAATTGTTCCATCGTGCAAGGAACGAAGCTTTGGATTCATCAGAGGGAAAGTCAGGTGGGTTGTCAAGGCAGGGATAAAAATTTGTCAAGTCCGGTGAGTTGTGTGCTATAGTTGTTTTGCACTTGATATTTACTGGTTCGACGGGCGTGGCGGTGGCAGAGCGGCTTGAGGAGGGCGCGGGTTCCCATGAAACCTCGCACCCGGTGGCCGGTTTCCCTGGCACTTGCACTTGGGTGATACTACGCCCGGATTACCGCAACGATAACAAAAGACATGTTTGGTTTCCGACGGACAATCATAAAAGGCATGTCCAGGTTGTTGGCAGTTCCAACATACTAATTGTCTCCTAATGAGATCCGGATTTCGGGCCTGAAGTTCGTCAATGGATTGAGAATAAGGGTCATATGGCTCGGAAACGAAATTTTCCCCGAAGTCTACATCCAGTTCATGGACTCGCAGGTTGGTTCTTCGTTCCACTTTCTTATTTAAGAGCCAACGCTCTACCTTAAGACATTGCTCTCGTAGCTCTTTCAGGGTTTTGAATCTCATGCCTATCAGGGAATTTCCTGTAGCATAATTCAAATTGTCTACTAACATGACTGTTAACTGAGCCTCCGTAATAGGGTTTTCCATTTTGTTGTACAACGAAATCATCTTTTCCATATACTCATCGAAGGAGTCTTGGTTTTGTTTTAGTTCTACCATGGCTTTAATGGTATGTAGGTCCGTGTCATGCCCTTTGTATTGGGCCAAGAAGTTTCTCCGAAAATCTGTCCATTCTGGAACAGGAAATTCTCTACGGAACTGGTTCCAGTACCAGGTCGCCGCCCTTTCCTTAAGTAAGGAGGATACGTTAGCGCACAGTTCCTGGTTTGACACAGCTGCATCATTTGCCTTGCTTTCTAATCGAAAGATAAATTGTTCAGCAGTAAGGCCGCTGACATGTCCTGTGAACACTATGTTCCAAGATAACACTACAGAGGGATGGCGTGAAGCCTGCCTGGACCCCTTGGGTCTAGCTATAAATTGTAAGTCTGGTGAAATTATTTGAGCAGCTTGCTCTTGCATATTAGGTGAACTTGTCCGTTCATTCCTATCCTTCGTCGCGGGCTGGACTGTCAAGGATAATAATTGAGCCCGCAGGAGAGCTAATTGTTTCTTTAATTCCTGCACTTCGTCATTATCTTGTCCAGGGGGCGGTTCATTGTTGAAACCGCGGAATGACGGGGAGTCGCTATCTGCATCAGCGTTGCCACCAGCATCTGAATTATTCGCTTCATCAGCCATTTTGGCTGGACAGAGTTAAAAAAAATTTTTGGTTCAGTAACTATTGACTGATTATAGAACGAGCGAATATAAAGTACCATTAACTTTATTATTACCTATATACGAAGGTAAAGTGCGATGAACGCGTTATAGCAATAACAGCAGAATGTAACAAGGCTTTATTTACCCCACAATAATATTTTGGGAGCGTTTATTCCCCAGCGAAAAACACACACAAAAAAACAATATGTATTTATTACAACGATATATATAAACGAGAGTGTGGACCCCAAAGGGAGGAATGCTCCCCCAAAATGTATTGGTGTCAGATGGCACCAATGAGCATCCCCAAAATTATACAAGGCTCGTTGGAGGGGATGATGCTAGACCATGTGTAACACCATCCTCCCCAAAAGAGACCTTAACAGATAACCCCATATCCCAAAAGCAGTTCGCATGGCTGTGATTAAAGTTTCGAAGACAGAGTAGAAGCTTCCAAAAGGATTACTAATTTTAATCTTGGACGACCGCCACGGCGGATCAGCAACGACTGAAATGCTGAAATTCCGGAAGGCAGGTACACCCAGAGGATTATTAATCGGGACCGCAATGGTTGAGGAACGCCGAACTTACCGCAGAGTCAGGCGGAGCGCCTGGTAACCAGAAAGCAAGTTCGCCGTTCCACAAACATTTTTTGGCCATACTAAAAAGATCAGAAAAAAATTTGAGCATTGTATTCTAAGACAAGGGAAGGACAACCAAAGCCAGGGGCACCTCTGCGCAAGGCCAGATGAACATAGCCACCTGTAAACCGACAGCAGTAGGGTATGACTAGGTTGGCCAACATAGGATGTCGCAAGGGCAAGCGAAGCGCTTGAACCCAAGATGAGGGCATCCTAACATATGCATGAGTAACATCAATAAAAAGTGGAAGCTACCACCGAAACATAAGCGGAAGTAAATAGAAAATTCATTTACATGAAACCGTTAAGGTTTCTAAAAACATTGGAAAAGGACCTGTGGCCCCTCTCGATGGCTTTCCCCAAAACAAATCGTTAATGACGTTAGGCTTTTAATACTACTGAATAAGTTGGTTTAAAGAACCTATTAAAAATGAAACTGGCAATAAAAGAATTAATTTGTCAACTGGTGACAACAAACTGATAAATAGAAAAACATTACTAGAACAATTGTAGTCTAACATTAAGCAAATTTAAAGTCCGGATTACCGACCGTTGGGCGCCAATTTGTAACTGTCATATTAAAAATAAGCTAAACTAATCGAGACATGAATCCACAATGTACAGTACGCATATGTCACCGTTGGGCGCCATATTTGTAACTGTCACATATGAAATAAACTATATCGACTTTCGATCAAAAACTAAACTAGCATGACAATACAAATAAAAATTGAAAAGATGATCAGCGGACTGACGGCCTTGGCTGATCAGCTGCTCTGAACAAGGGAGCAATGGTAAAACCTATCTCGCGAAATAATCACTGAACCCTCTACACCAGAAACAAGGACACGCCTGGCGGTGCTACGGCTAGCTCGCCGTTGGGGGGGTTCGTCGTGCAGGGGCTCGTCATTAAAGACAGTTACTTCCAAAAGAAACTAGATCTTACGCGTGTCAGTATGACAAAATAATAAAAAGGGGTTCGTCGAGATAGGAAAAAAAGGTTGGGGGCAGCCGTACGAGAGGGGGGCTAGATATCAAGCAGCCATGCTTACTGCCTCATGGGATACCAGGGGATCTGAAAAAAAAGAATTATGGGGTACTTACCACATTTCGAGGGCCAACACCTCCCCTAAGAGCATCACACTTACATCGCACCTTTTACTGAGCCATCCCTATCGGGCTCACCCTAATTAAAAAGATATGTATACCGCAGAAATTCAAGGAGAGAGACAAACAAGGATAGAGACAAACTCACCACAAAAATATGAAAAAAAATTTGTATAAGAAAAAATTTTTTTTTGTTTTTTTTTTTTTTTGTTTTATTCTTTCGTTAGCTCGTTCAAAAATAAAAAGTGTAACTTTGATGCTAAAGGCTTAATTATAATTATTATTTCTTTCCCTTTTCTTTTTCTTATTAATCCAGCATATGGACATACACAAATTTCCTCACATCTAGACATAAGTTACCAACACAAAAAAAAAATCCATATAATTATTTTTTTTTTCTCAATAAAAAATATAGGAGCAAACTCCAACAGAACCTGATAAAAATTTTACTTTTCTTCTCAGTTTTACAATAATAAATATTCCTCTACATTCTTCCCGTGAACCCGACAAAAGAAATTTAGCAAAACTATTACCAAAACTTACACGGGAATTTATTACAAAACAATTAAGAAAGTTACGTTACCTGAAACAATGTTATGTGTTCTTTAATTAATTGCACTTTGTCTTACGTTACATTACTATTGATACCCCTATTCTCTAAGGAAGCTTCACATAATCGCATCGTTGGATGATGTAACTGTCAATAAAAAAAATCTAAACTGAACGAGGCAGAATACACATATGACACTCGAGGCGCCATATCTGTAACTAATAAATATTTGGGTTAAGCTAAGTCAATTTTACCTAAAACTAACCTGACAGTACAAATAATATAAATTGGAAAATCAATGCTAAAGAGGTCCAGCGGCTGACGGCCGGGGCTGAACTGCTGATAATAATAATAAAAAAAGGGGACCTATCTCGCGAATTACCATCACTCACCCTCTACACCAGAAATAAGGACACGCCTTGCGGTGCTGCGGCTAGCTCGCCGTTGGGGGGGTTCGTGGTGTAGGGGCTCGTCATTAGAGACAGTTACTTTATATTCTACATACCGAAAACTTACGCGTGTCTATATAACAATATAACAAAAAAAAAGGTTCGACGAGATAGAGATTAAATTGGGTTGGGTTGCCATACGAGAGGGGGTAATGACGTTAAGCAGCCATGCTTTCTGCTTCAGGGATAAAAGGGGGATCTGAAAAAAATCATGGGGTACTCACCATATTGGAGGACCAAAACCTCCCCCCTAAGGCATCAACAGCTACTCAAACGCCATCCTAAAGCAATACGAACTGCAATGCAAAGAGAAAATCCACCCTGGAAAGTAGGAGAGAAGACAACAAAAACCCAAGGATCCGATCACGATATAATTTTATTAAAAAAAAAGAAAATCCTCATGTAAACCTATACAAAGTCAACCAAAATTCTTATAAATTTCTTCCAAAAGAAAAATTTTTTATTCTCTTTTTCTTTTTTTTTCTTTTTTTTTATAATATATGCTTTATATTTATGTATCCTTCTTCATTTACTTTAATTAAAAATTACTTATTCAACAAAAATAGTACATTAAAATATTCCCCTTTTTTTTTTGTAGATTATTTTTTTTTTTATAACCTATATAAAGTTTTTTATCTTTACTCATTTTTTTTTTTATATATACTCGTGTAATTTACCCCTCTTTTCTCTTTTAATAATTTATTTTTTCTTTAGCTGCCTATTTCCTAAATGTGCATAATTTTTGTAGTGGGTTTTTTCCCCCTTTTTTTTTAAATATTAGATAGCACATAGATATAATAGTAAATTCTTATTATATATTTTTCTTTAAAATGTTATTTATTCAACAGCGATAACAGAGATGTAATCGTAAATTCGTGTTATGTTTTTTTTTCTCTTCAAAAAAATATTATTTATTCAGTATCTATAGCGCATAAATGAAATAGTAAATTCTTATTGTATATATTTTTCTTTTTCGTTAAAATTATTTATTCAATAACTATTGCGCATAAATGTAATGGTAAATTCTTATGATATATATTTTTCTTTTTCGTTAAAATTATTTATTCAATAACTATTGCGCATAAATGTAATGGTAAATTCTTATGGTATATTTTTATCTTTTTCGTTAAAATTATTTATTCAATAACTATTGCGCATAAATGCAATGGTAAATTCTTATTGTATATATTTTTTCTCTTAAAGACGTTATTTATTCAATGACTACAACATAGATGTACTTGCTTTATATAATTTTTCTTCCTGCTGTCCTTGTTGGGGTTTCGGGTACATTTTCCTTCACCATAATTTAGTTTTTATTTATTTATATTCTGTACACAAGGTTTCTTTTCCATGTATTTATATCTTTGCACACAAAAAAATTTTTTTTTTTTCATTTTTTTTTGTTTTTATTATTTAGGTTTACACAAAAATTTCATTTCTATTAATTCATTTTTTTTGTACACACTCTTTTTTCTATTCATTTATATTTTACACAAACATTTTTTTTCTTTCTTTTTCTTGTATTTATCGCACAAAAAAAATTCTTTTTATTTGTTAATTATATTTACACGAAAATTTTATTATTTTTTTTTATTTTTTTTTTTTTTTATTTATTTATTTATTTGTTGTACCAAACTTTTCTCTTTTTTTTTTTCATTTATATTTTGGGCACACAAAAAGATTTTTTTTTCTCTTTTTTTTTCTTATTTTTTATATTTATCGCACAAAAATTTTCTTTTTGTTTAGTTATATTTCGTACACAAAAACTTTCCTTTCTATTTATTTATATTTTGTACACCGAAATTGTTCTCCCTTTTTATTAAATTTTCTTTTTCTTTGTTAGCTTCATTCGGATTTCTTCCTTTTTTTGGTTCTTTTACATATTACAATTTTTCTCAAGATCCCGAGTCTTATTTTAAAGCACGTCCCGACTCTTATATTAAATCACGTCCCGACTTTCCGAACATTCACTGCCGACGTCCATTTTTCAATATTTTTCATTCAAAATAAAAAAACAAGATTTAAAAAAAAACTCGACGGACAGCATGCAACCACGGACACGTCCACTCTCTTTAACTCCACAACGCCGAATCTCTTGTTCGAACGCTACTTTCCGAATGAATCTCAAATCCGACGCCAAGCCAGAAATTAGCCCTTGGCGCATCAGTGTTGGGGGGGTGAGGACAGAAAAAACCCAAAGGAAATCGCTATCGAACAGCGTTATTCCCTTATATGGTCGTGTCCTTGGAAAAATAGAGGATGGGGAAACGAAATGAAGGAATTTACACGGAAGGGAACAACCAAGCGGATTGATAATCGGTGTTCCTTCATTCTCCCGTGTAAATCCATTCCATTACATGGGCAAGAATAAAAATTCCGAGAATCTCGGTTTTTCATTTAAATTAATGCAAAGTGATTGGCTGGGCGTTCTCCGCCGGCAATTCTTGTTGCGCAAAATCCATGTGTATGTGAGCAACAAGATATAGGATGGAGTAGACACAGATTACGTGGGCAGGGGTGTACTTAGGCAAAAATTTACTTTTGAGAGAATATTTAAAATTTTGTAAGATGGCAAACGGTTTATTTTTTTCGTTGTTTGGATATATTAGAATGGAGCTAATTTTGAATGGATATCAAACTGACATGCAATCTTTATGGATTTGGATTTATTTTTCAGGGTTTTTTTTTGTATTCAATTTACCGGCCGACCGTTACAAGGCGGTTACGCTAGAACAAGCAAGGAGAGGGGAACCGAAAGACGAGACGGCCCATTGAGTCTCATGCTCATCGGCTAGTTGGCCGGGCACAACATAATGACTAATTGGTCCTTAACAGTGATTATATATTAGGAAGAAAGGTATTTAAGAAAGAGAGTACCGTGGTGCGTGGTAGGTCTTCAACGTGTGGCTCGACCCACGACCCTGAGATAAGGAGTCTCATTCTCTCGACTGAGTCAGCCGGGCTAAAAATTTCTATGTGGATGAAATTTTGAAAAGAATAGGGAATGGATGTAAAGATGGGTGCATGCCCATGCAGAAGACTATTAGTACAGTGATGGGCTATTACACGTGTGGCTTCGACCCACGACCCTGAGATTAAGAGTGTCATGCTCTACCGACTGAGCTAGCCGAGCACAGAGGTTACATACGGATAATTAGAGTATTTGGAAAATTCAAAATGTTCGTGTGTTGGCTCCCACAAAGGAGAAGGTTGGTGACGGGTGTAAAAGTGTGTGTTTGTAGGCTATTGAAAGGGGTTGAAATGGTCCATAGGGTACCCGTGACCGCGGTTAATCCTGCGGGAGGGATGACCTCGAGGTCCAATGATGATGAACGAGGCACCGCCGGTACATTCGTCAGAGAACCCTTAAGTCATCCTACGGGGAAGAGTAAATGCCCCAGGGGATCAGCGTCGACCAAGTCGCTGGCCTGAGCCCTGGGAAATATATTCCTCTCCCGCCCGCAGAGATCTACTCTGGCCTAGGGGAGAATAAAACTGGTAAAGGACGGATTATGCAGCAGGACGCTACCACTTTCTGAGGCGCTAGGTCGCATCTCCTAGAACCTCGCACTGTCCGGGCTTCACGACACAAAGGACTGAGAAGCAAAGGCTAGCTTCCACGCGAACAGGCGGGCGCGATAAAAATGACCGAGAGGACCGTGTCTCGGGGGGTCTGGTCTGGCAGCCCCTGCTAGGCATCTAGCATGAAAACCTTGCCCCCAGACGGACAAGGAAAACAAGGAGGTGTACCACCGCTAGGGAAGCTACCTAAGCGGTTTAAGGCACCCTGTCAGTTAACCGGTGAAGCCGGCGAGATACCTTATTAGGGCTACTCTGGGAATGCTTTCGTTCTTCTCACTGCCTGAGATCCTTAGCGTGATAAGTTCCTAACAACTTTCCTGACATGTCCTCAATTTCGTACAGACTCGCACCTATTTTCTTCCGTACTCGAGCTTTGGAAAATTTATTTGCTAGTTTAGCACTGAAGCAATTAGTAACTTTACTAATAGGGAAGGTACGGCGAAAAACTTCTTGACCTGGCTGGAAGGAGACCGATTTACAACGTAGGTTATAATTTTTCTCATGGCGGTTGTGTGCAGCAGACAGGTTTAAACTAATGCGCTCTCGGATAAGGCGAAGACGATCTGAAGTTGGAAGGAATGCAATGTCTCCGTCTTGTAGGGCGTGTAATTTTTTTAAGACCGCATAGGCTGATCCGTGTAAGATCATCTGGCTTCCGAAGAGAGCCTGAAAAGGTGCCATTCCTATTGATTCATGGACTGAACTTCGCATTGCACATTCAACTGAAGAAAGGTGACGGTCCCAATCGCGGTGGTCGTCTTTTAAATAAGCACGAATGGCTGCTAAGGTTGACCTGTTTACTCGCTCAGAAGCATTTGGATGTGGTGAATGTACCGCTGTACGCACGTGTCTGACTCCATAGTCGTCCAAAAATTTCGCGAATTCCTTCGAGACAAACTGCCGACCATTGTCGGAGAATACTATCTCTGGTACTCCAAATGTATGAAACACTCGGTGTTCCAGATTCTCTATTGCAGAGGTTGCAGTCTCGGAGGAAACCGGAAAAAGAAAGACAAATTTACTAAAGGAGTCCAAGACTACTAGCACTGCGGTGTTACCTCTCCTGGAGCGGGGATAGGGACCTAAAAAGTCTACATAAAGGAATTGGAAAGGCTTAGTTACCTTCAGTTGCATGCCCATGGGCGGTCGTAAGATTGCATTAGGAGATTTCGTGCACTTACACGTCTCACACTGAGATACGAAGGTTCGGACTTGATTTACCATGCCAGGCCAAAAATATTTATTACGCAGTCGTGATAGAGTTTTTGCTATTCCTCCATGAGAAGCTTGAGGGGGTGAATGAGCTGCTTCAATCAACGCAGGGGTCAAATCAGATGGAATCCATAGCTTCCAGGTGAGGTCATCAGAGATTGGATCTCCGGTACGAGGTGTAGTACGATGGAACACATATTCGTCGGACACCCTAAGATCAGGCAACTGTCCTGTCTTTCCGCCTACACGCTCAATTAATGCCAAATATTCTGGAGATTTGAATGCGGGAGACGTTAAGTCTACATCATGACAAAATGAAATCTCATCAACGCAATCAACACGGGACAACGCATCCGGGACCACGTTTTGACTCCCTTTACGATGTTCTATTGAAAACTCAAAACCCTGTAATTTTAAACTCCATCTCGCCAAGCGACCGTTCAGGTCGGACTGATTCATGAGCCATTTAAGACTAGCGTGGTCAGTAATAATTGTGAACGATTGGCCCTCTACATATGCTCTAAACTTTTTTACACTCAATACGGCTGCGTAACATTCAAGTTCGGTAATAGTGTAATTTCGTTGTGCACTGTTCAACTTTTTGGACATATATGCAATTGGATGTTCATTTCCATCCATGTCTCGTTGAAACAGTACACTACCGACACCAGTTTTACTCGCATCGCATTGAATGTAAAACGGTTTAGAGAAATCAGGAGTGACCAATATCGGAGCCTGAGTCATACAATTTTTCAACTTGAGAAAGGACTGCTGTGCCTCCTCTGTCCAAGCAAACCTTTTGCCTTTCAAGCAATCTGTGATAGGAGCAGCCACACTGGCATAATTGGAAATGAATCGTTGATACCAACCGGTCATGCCTAAGAATCTTCGTACTTGCCGATGAGATTTCGGCGTAGGAAATTCTGAAATGGCAGTCACTTTACCAGGGTCGGTCTTCAACGTTCCGTCACCAATTAAAAAGCCTAGGTACTTTACCTCTTTTACACAAAATTTACTTTTGGACAAATTGATGGTTAAGCCAGAACGACGTAAGCAACCAGCAACCTCTTCAAGAGTTCTGAGATGGGAGTCAAAATCGGGAGAGACGATCAAAAGATCATCAAGGTAAACAAACACGTGTTCTCGTAGGTGTCCAGGGATAACTTTATCCATTAATCGACACATTCTTTGTGGAGCGTTACATAGGCCGAAAGGCATTACAGTAAACTGATATAGGGGCCTACCAGGAACGGTAAAAGCTGTCTTCTCGCGCGATTTAAGATCTAAAGGTATCTGCCAGAAGGCATCTTTCAAATCTAGACTGGTGATAAACTTGGTGTCTTGAAGACGACCCAACAAACCGTCTATATGGGGAAGAGGGTATGCGTCTTTAACCGTGACAGTGTTTACTTTGCGAGAATCGAGACATAATCGTACCTTTCCCGGCTTGCGGACCAAAACGACGGGAGAGTTCCACGGACTATTTGATGGCTCTATGACACCTAAACTGATCATTCTGTCTAATTCATCATACATCAATTTCTGTACGGCCGGTGAAACAGGGTAATGTCTTTGTTTGATGGGGACCGAGTCTCCAACATCAATTACATGTACTTCCAACTGAGTGTTACCCAGTCCGAGAATATCAGAAGATGGAAAAGTCGCCTTGACTCGTTCCAGCTGATTAAATTGGGCTGATGGCAACTCATGGGCCAAAGACAATAAGGCTGGGGCGCTAAGCTCACCAACTATCTGGGGAGCGATGCCGAATAGCTTCCAAAAGTCAATTCCGAGGTATAAACTCTGACTTAAACTGGGTACTGCGAATATGGTCATTAAATGAGTCCGTTCTCCAAAGGAGACTGGTACTTTAATGTAACCGATAACCCGCTGAGATGCACCATCGGCAGTTTGTAACGAGGTGTTCAGAGAATAAAGCTTATACTCGGGGTGGCTTGATAGGAAGGACTCGACACCACTTCCCAGACAGCTAATGCTAGCGCCGCTGTCCAGCAGACCGTTCATAGCAACGTCGGCAAGTGTTATTCTTGCGAAAGGACGCTCATCTGAGTGATCAGAGAAAATTGCAGATATACTTTCGCGTGCCAGAAGACGTTTCTCTTTGGCCAGACGCCTAATGATGGGAATTCTACGTATGGATGAAACTCGTGGATGTTCAGAAAAGATCCGTTCACGGACGACATGATAATTGTTCCATCGTGCGAGGAACGAAGCTTTGGATTCATCAGAGGGAAAGTCAGGTGGATTGTCAAGGCAGGGATGAAAATTGGTCAAGTCCGGTGAGTTGTGTGTTACCATTGATTTGCACTCGATGTTTACTGATTCGACGGGCGTGGGGGAGGCAGTGCAGCTTGAGGAGGGCGCGGGTTCCCATGAAACCTCGCACCCGGTGGCCGGTTTCCCTGGCACTTGCACTTGGGGGATACTACGCCTGGATTACCACAACGATAACAGAAGACGTTTTTCGTTTCTGACGGACAATCATAGAAGGCGTGTCCAGATTGTTGGCAGTTCCAGCATACCAGTTGTCTCCTATGGAGATCAGGGTTGCGTGCCTGAAGTTCGTCAATAGATTGGAAGTATGGGTCATATGGCTCGGAAGCGGGATTGTCCGCGAAGTCTACATCAAGCTCATGGACTCTCAGGTTGGTTCTTCGTTCCACTTTTTTATTTAAGTGCCAACGCTCCACCTTCAGACATTGCTCTCGAAGTTCTTTCAGGGTTTTGAATCGCATACCTATCAGGGAATTTCCTGTAGTATAATTCAAATTGTCTACTAACATGACTGTTAGCTGAGCCTCCGTGATAGGGTTTTCCATTTTGTTGAACAACGAAATCATCTTTTCCATATACTCATCGAAGGAGTCTTGGTGTTGTTTTAATTCAACCATGGCTTTGATGGTGTGTAAGTCCGTGTCATGCCCTTTGTAGTGAGCCAAGAAGTTTCTCCGAAAATCTGGCCATTCTGGAACAGGAAATTCTCTACGGAACTGGTTCCAGTACCAGGTCGCCGCCCTTTCCTTAAGTAAGGAGGATACGTTAGCGCACAATTCCTGGTTTGACACAGCTGCGTCATTGGCCTTGCTTTCTAATCGAAAGATAAATTGTTCAGCAGTAAGGCCGCTAACATGTCCAGTGAACACTATGTTCCAAGATAACACTACAGAGGGATGGCGTGAAGCCGGCCGAGACCCTTTTGGTCTAGCTATAAATTGTAAGTCAGGAGAGGATATTTGTGCTGCTTGTACTTGCTCAGTAGGTGAACTTGCCCGTTCATTCCTATCCTTCGTTGCGGGCTGGACTGTCAAGGATAACAATTGAGCCCGCAAGAGAGCTATTTGCTTTTTCAATTCGTGCACTTCGTCATTATTCTGGGCATTGGACGGTGCATGGTCGAAACCGTGGAATGAGGGGGAGTCAGGAATGGCATCAGCGTTTCCGCCGGCCTCGGAATTATTCGGTTCATCAGCCATTTTGCTGGATAGACAAAAAAATGTTTCAGTATTTACGAACTAATTGTAAAACAAACGACGATACGAGATTATTAACTTGGTTACTTACTATATACGAAGGTAAAGCAAGATGAACGTTATTAAAAAATATAATGAAGGAGATCTATTTTCCTTTCAAATATAATACGTGGGCGCGTTTATTCCCCAGCGGAACCGTACAAAACAATATATTTTTATTTTACTGAATACCAACGATGTATTTTTTTTTATAAACGAGAGTGTGGACCCCCAGAGGGAGGAATGCTCCCCCAAAATGTATCGGTGTCAGATGACACCAATGAGCACCCCAAAATTATACCCGGCTCGTTGGAGGGGATGATGCTAGACCATGTGTAACACCATCCTCCCCAAAAGAGACCTTAACAGATAACCCCATATCCCAAAAGCAGTTCGCATGGCTGTGATTTAAAGTGTCGAAGACATTGTGGAAGCTTCCAAAGGAATTACTAATTTTAATCTTGGATGACCCCCACGACGGATCAGCAACGACTGAAATGCTGAAATTCCGGAAGGCAGGTACACCCAGAGGATTATTAATCGGGACCGCAATGGTTGAGGAACGCCGAACTTACCGCAGAGTCAGGCGGAGCGCCTGGTAACCAGAAGGAAAGTTCGCCGTTCCGCAAACATTTTTTGGCCATGCTAAAAAGATCAGAAAAAAAATTTGAGCATTGTACTCTAAGACAAGGGAAGAACAACCAAAGCCAGGGGCACCTCTGCGCAAGGCCAGATGAACATAAGCCACCTGTAAACCGACAGCAGTAGGGCATGACTAGGTTGGCCAACATAGGATGTCACAAGGGCAAGCGAAGCGCTTGAACCCAAGATGAGGGCATCCTAGCATGTGCATGAGCAACATCAATAAAAAGTGGAAGCTACCACCGAAACATAACCGAAAGTAAATAAAAAAAATTCATTTACTTGAAACCGTTAAGGTTTCTAAAAAATTGGAAAAGGACCTGTGGCCCCTCTCTATGGCTTTCCCCAAAACAAATCGTTAATGACGTTAGGCTTTTAATATTACTGAATAAATTGGTTTAAAGAACCTATTAAAAATGAAACTGGCAATAAAAGAATTAATTTGTCAACTGGTGACAACAAACTGATAAATAGAAAAACATTACTAGAACAATTATAGTCTAACATTAAGAAAATTTAAAAGTCCGGATTACCGAACGTTGGGCGCCATATTTGTAACTGTCAATAAAAAAAATCTAAACTGAACGAGGCAGAATACACATATGACACTCGAGGCGCCATATCTGTAACTAATAAATATTTGGGTTAAGCTAAGTCAATTTTACCTAAAACTAACCTGACAGTACAAATAATATAAATTGGAAAATCAATGCTAAAGAGGTCCAGCGGCTGACGGCCGGGGCTGAACTGCTGATAATAATAATAAAAAAAGGGGACCTATCTCGCGAATTACCATCACTCACCCTCTACACCAGAAATAAGGACACGCCTTGCGGTGCTGCGGCTAGCTCGCCGTTGGGGGGGTTCGTGGTGTAGGGGCTCGTCATTAGAGACAGTTACTTTATATTCTACATACCGAAAACTTACGCGTGTCTATATAACAATATAACAAAAAAAAAGGTTCGACGAGATAGAGATTAAATTGGGTTGGGTTGCCATACGAGAGGGGGTAATGACGTTAAGCAGCCATGCTTTCTGCTTCAGGGATAAAAGGGGGATCTGAAAAAAATCATGGGGTACTCACCATATTGGAGGACCAAAACCTCCCCCCTAAGGCATCAACAGCTACTCAAACGCCATCCTAAAGCAATACGAACTGCAATGCAAAGAGAAAATCCACCCTGGAAAGTAGGAGAGAAGACAACAAAAACCCAAGGATCCGATCACGATATAATTTTATTAAAAAAAAAGAAAATCCTCATGTAAACCTATACAAAGTCAACCAAAATTCTTATAAATTTCTTCCAAAAGAAAAATTTTTTATTCTCTTTTTCTTTTTTTTTCTTTTTTTTTATAATATATGCTTTATATTTATGTATCCTTCTTCATTTACTTTAATTAAAAATTACTTATTCAACAAAAATAGTACATTAAAATATTCCCCTTTTTTTTTTGTAGATTATTTTTTTTTTTATAACCTATATAAAGTTTTTTATCTTTACTCATTTTTTTTTTTATATATACTCGTGTAATTTACCCCTCTTTTCTCTTTTAATAATTTATTTTTTCTTTAGCTGCCTATTTCCTAAATGTGCATAATTTTTGTAGTGGGTTTTTTCCCCCTTTTTTTTAAATATTAGATAGCACATAGATATAATAGTAAATTCTTATTATATATTTTTCTTTAAAATGTTATTTATTCAACAGCGATAAGAGAGATGTAATCGTAAATTCGTGTTATGTTTTTTTTTCTCTTCAAAAAAATATTATTTATTCAGTATCTATAGCGCATAAATGAAATAGTAAATTCTTATTGTATATATTTTTCTTTTTCGTTAAAATTATTTATTCAATAACTATTGCGCATAAATGTAATGGTAAATTCTTATGATATATATTTTTCTTTTTCGTTAAAATTATTTATTCAATAACTATTGCGCATAAATGTAATGGTAAATTCTTATGGTATATTTTTATCTTTTTCGTTAAAATTATTTATTCAATAACTATTGCGCATAAATGCAATGGTAAATTCTTATTGTATATATTTTTTCTCTTAAAGACGTTATTTATTCAATGACTACAACATAGATGTACTTGTTTTATATAATTTTTCTTCCTGCTGTCCTTGTTGGGGTTTCGGGTACATTTTCCTTCACCATAATTTAGTTTTTATTTATTTATATTCTGTACACAAGGTTTCTTTTCCATGTATTTATATCTTTGCACACAAAAAAATTTTTTTTTTTTCATTTTTTTTTGTTTTTATTATTTAGGTTTACACAAAAATTTCATTTCTATTAATTCATTTTTTTTGTACACACTCTTTTTTCTATTCATTTATATTTTACACAAACATTTTTTTTCTTTCTTTTTCTTGTATTTATCGCACAAAAAAAATTCTTTTTATTTGTTAATTATATTTACACGAAAATTTTATTATTTTTTTTTATTTTTTTTTTTTTTTTATTTATTTATTTATTTGTTGTACCAAACTTTTCTCTTTTTTTTTTTTCATTTATATTTTGGGCACACAAAAAGATTTTTTTTTCTCTTTTTTTTTCTTATTTTTTATATTTATCGCACAAAAATTTTCTTTTTGTTTAGTTATATTTCGTACACAAAAACTTTCCTTTCTATTTATTTATATTTTGTACACCGAAATTGTTCTCCCTTTTTATTAAATTTTCTTTTTCTTTGTTAGCTTCATTCGGATTTCTTCCTTTTTTTGGTTCTTTTACATATTACAATTTTTCTCAAGATCCCGAGTCTTATTTTAAAGCACGTCCCGACTCTTATATTAAATCACGTCCCGACTTTCCGAACATTCACTGCCGACGTCCATTTTTCAATATTTTTCATTCAAAATAAAAAAACAAGATTTAAAAAAAAACTCGACGGACAGCATGCAACCACGGACACGTCCACTCTCTTTAACTCCACAACGCCGAATCTCTTGTTCGAACGCTACTTTCCGAATGAATCTCAAATCCGACGCCAAGCCAGAAATTAGCCCTTGGCGCATCAGTGTTGGGGGGGTGAGGACAGAAAAAACCCAAAGGAAATCGCTATCGAACAGCGTTATTCCCTTATATGGTCGTGTCCTTGGAAAAATAGAGGATGGGGAAACGAAATGAAGGAATTTACACGGAAGGGAACAACCAAGCGGATTGATAATCGGTGTTCCTTCATTCTCCCGTGTAAATCCATTCCATTACATGGGCAAGAATAAAAATTCCGAGAATCTCGGTTTTTCATTTAAATTAATGCAAAGTGATTGGCTGGGCGTTCTCCGCCGGCAATTCTTGTTGCGCAAAATCCATGTGTATGTGAGCAACAAGATATAGGATGGAGTAGACACAGATTACGTGGGCAGGGGTGTACTTAGGCAAAAATTTACTTTTGAGAGAATATTTAAAATTTTGTAAGATGGCAAACGGTTTATTTTTTTCGTTGTTTGGATATATTAGAATGGAGCTAATTTTGAATGGATATCAAACTGACATGCAATCTTTATGGATTTGGATTTATTTTTCAGGGTTTTTTTTTGTATTCAATTTACCGGCCGACCGTTACAATGAGAGAAGTTGTTTATATTTAATCACACTAGATTTTTTCTTTAGAACTTTAAAAAAAACTGATTTCTACAAAAATATTCTGTGCATGACTGAGAAAAAAAATTTGTAGAGAGGAAATTGTTCGGTAATTCACATTGTTGACAGCAAAAACAATTTTTTTTAAAAAATAGACAAATAAGTAGCTACCAAAGTATCTTCTATGTAAGCATTGCTACGCAATATTTTTAAGTTATGCAAAGTAATGCGTTTCTTATTTGAATAAAAAGGCAGTACCTATCTGCTCATTTGTACAACTTATATATCGTTTCTTCCTATTTCCTTTAATCTTCCTTAATTGCTAACGTTATTTTCTTTTATTCATTAATCAGGAAAACTAACCTTATTTACTTTACTTATTTTACTTCTTTTTCTTTTCTTCTACCCTTTTTTCTTTCTACTCCTGCTGGTCCTGTTTCCTTCTCCTTACATATTAACTTTTTTCTTTTTTTTTGTATTTTGTTTAAAAACTTTGCACCAAAAAAATTTCTTTACCCCATTTTTCGGGCTACACTTAAATTAAATTTTCCTTTTGGTTTTTTTTTTTTTTCTTATATTTTAATTATATGTATTTTATTTAACAAAACGTTTCACAAAATTCATCCCGCTTCGGGTATCAAAACTAAACTCTTTATTTTTATTTTTGGTAGTTTAAATTATGTTTCGTAGTTTATTTAACAAAACTTTTCACAAATTTATCCCGCTTCGGGCATCAAAACTCAATATTCACCGACTCGACCACCTTCCTGCACATCTAATTCAAGACTGACTTCAAATCCGACGCCAAGCCAGAAATTAGCCCTTGGCGCATCAGTGTTGGGGGGGTGAGGACAGAAAAAAACCCAAAGGAAATCGCTATCGAACAGCGTTATTCCCTTATATGGTCGTGTCCTTGGAAAAATAGAGGATGGGGAAATGAAATGAAGGAATTTACACGGAAGGGAACAACCAAGCGACTTGATAATCGGTGTTCCTTCATTCTCCCGTGTAAATCCATTCCATTACATGGGCAAGAATAAAAATTCCGAGAATCTCGGTTTTTCATTTAAATTAATGCAAAGTGATTGGCTGGGCGTTCGCCGCCGGCAATTCTGTTGCGCGAAAACCTTTGTGTGCGTGCATTCTGCCGTAGAATTGGGATAGGCAAGAAATAATATGCGCAGAGGCGTGCATATTTGAGCCAAAGTTTTTGTATGGAAATTATGAATAATTATTGTATGGAAAAAAAATTTGGTGGGCTGAGAGATTTTTGGTGGGATTATTGTATGGGAGTTTCGAATGCTGGATGCAAAGTACGGCCGACCGTTACAAATTAAAGTCATGGCAAATCCAGGCCCACTGTGAAATGTGGTCTCTGCTGTCGAGTACACAGTCCGGCTTCCGGAAAAGCAGTAGCTGCGAAACTGCGCTGCTAAAGGTAACTACTGACCTTCGAATGGCTCTTGATTGTGATGATATTGCATTTCTGGTGCTCCTCGACTTCAGTAAGGCATTTGATAGTGTCAGTCACAAGCTTCTCGAAACTAAACTATCAAACTATCTGAGTTTTTCCCCCTCAGCGATCTCCTTAATTCGGAATTACTTAAGTAATCGTTCCCAAAATGTATGGTTTCAAGATTCTATCTCTGATCCATCACTAATTACATGTGGGGTTCCGCAGGGCTCCATTCTTGGGCCATTACTTTTCAGCATCTACATTAATGATATCTGTAATACTGTAAAGGATTGCAAACTTCACATGTATGCGGATGATGTTCAGATTTATTTAAATAGTCCCCTTGGATTAGTTGAAAACTGTGTCTACAACATCAATGCTGACCTTGAGCGAATATGTCAATGGTCGTTATCCAATCAGTTGCATCTAAATGCCTCTAAGTCGAGTTGCATCGCAATGTACAGGAGTGAGTTAGACACCTCTTATTTACCACCAATCACTCTCATGCAAACAATCTTACCCTACCAGCCACGAGCCAAGAACCTAGGTGTTTACCTGAACACACAACTAACCTCCTGTGATCAAACTGATCATACTTTATCCAAAATATACGGTAATTTGCGCCGCCTCTGGCTGTTCGCGTCCTTTTGGCCTGCGGGTGCTAGGACGAAGCTTATCAAAACCTTAGTTCTACCTCACTTCACTTACGCTAGCTCAGTCTTTCCGTCCCCTGATGCCTCATGCCGAGTCAAACTCAACGTTGCCTTTAATGATTGTACCAGGTTTGTATATAACCTCCGCAGATATGACCATATAAGCCCATACCGCTCTTCTATTCTCGGATGCATGCTCGACGAATACCTTTCCCTCAAGGCAGCATTATTTATCTACAAACTTCAGCGCTATGAACGTCCGTCCTACCTCCTTGAGAATCTTCATCGCGGTCGTACAACTAGGAAAGTACTTTTTATCCCACCAAAAGTTCATCACTTTGTTGGGCAAAGGTCCTTTTTTGTTCACTGTCTTTGCTTCTGGAACAATTTGCCACACGCCATACAGAGTGCGAGGTCTTCGAACGTGTTCAGGAAGCTTGTATCTAATTACCTTACTGGCCAATAATCTTCCATCAAATTAATTCTTTTGAGTAATAATTCTTCTCTTTTTCTCCCCTTCTCTTTATATTAAGTAAACTTTTAGTTTAATTTTTTATTGATTTATATGTACTTTTTCCATTGTTTTTAATGTACATACGTGTTAAAGCGTGTTAGGATTATAATTATCTTTATGTACTAAATAAAAATAAATAAATATAAATATTCTCTGGACTGACGTTTTCTTTATCACCCATTCTAGGGCGAAATAGAACAACCCGATAAAGTATTGTCTTCCGCAGACGGTGTTTCCGAACACATATAACATCTCAGAGTTCAAAAGGCAGGGGCCGTATTTGGTTTCTCGAGTCGATATCGACTTCTGTCGATAAATAAAAATTGGCATTTGGCAACACGATATCGACAACGTTATCGTCTCTTTACGTGTCGATAAAAACGTGTGACGATTATTAAAAAGCTAAATTTATGCCTACTATAAACCTATAACAATTTCTATTTTAATTATAATATACGTGGTTTGCTGCACTTGGACTAATATCACACAATTTGATGGTTTTGTATGGCAGCGCTCATCTGTCGATTTGGTCGTAATGCCAAATATGAAGCTTAGAGAATATCGAGAAGCTTTTTTTGTCTACTCGAGAAACGAAACACGGCCCCAGGGTGTTCTCGATTTTCTCTAAGTTTCATATTTGGCATCACGACCAAATCGACAGATAAATGCTGCCCAGCGTTGCCAACTGAATCTGAGAGGAAAACTGTATATTAGTTCGAAAAAAACTGTATAAACTGTAGAAGTTACAATAAAAAAACTGTAAATTCTCAGTTTCTTTTAATGATGTTGGATAATGCTTATTTCTTCAGCTTATTTAAAAAGAAGACAATGCATATGCTATCCGGTACCTAGCTCTACCTATCGCTTGCAAACCAATAATGAAACACTAAACACATTTTTATATGTATTCAAATCAAAGCCTTATTCAAATAATTAATTGGAATTTGTTGTTAATAAAAATGAATACAAAAAAATGGTTGTCAACATTGTATTCGCTATTTGTATGTTTAATTTATTTTATGTAAAGCCGGCTCTACACGATGCGGTGAATGTTTCATTCGAATGTTGGCTTCCAACGTTGGAGTGATATCCATCACAGCCCGAGCGTATCCAAATACGAACGTTAGACTTTTGACATTGGACATTCGTAGTTCGAGTATCTGCCACACGATGCGTCCTACCATCAAGCGACCAACGTCGGAGAGTGTTTATAACATCGTGTAGAGCCGGCTTAAGTTGGAAAACCGGCGTTAACCAAAATAAAAATCTATCGTTGGAATTACGTTGGGCCAGGACATAATCCCCATGACTTGGGCAATAATGATGAAGCATTTCATGATACATCTATAGGTTAAATATTACAATTTTTGTGTTTTTTTATGTCACTGTAATAATCACTTTTGTTTTTCAATAATCAAATGATGTATGTAATTTTTTTGTTTATAGTTAGTGAAGAAGATAGTTTAGAAATAGCAGAGGAGAAACGATGACTCTACAATTGCTATTCTAAACTGCTACTGCTACTTTAATACTGGAAAAAGCTGTAGAATTGAGACTTGAAACTGAAAACAGTAAACAATTTGTAAAAACAGTAGATCTACAGTTAAAACAGTAGGGTTGGCAGCGCTGATGCTGCCAACTAAAACCATCAAATTGTGTGATATTACTTCAAGAGCAGGCAAACCACGCATATTTAATTAAAATAGAAACTGTCAAAAGGTTATTGTATGCATAAATTGAGCTTTTTATTAAACATCAAAGTTATCGACACGTAAAGAGACGATAACGTTATCGATATCCTGTTGTCAAATATGAATTTTTACTCATCGACAGAAATCGATATCGACTCGAGAAACCAAATACGGCGGCAGGTTCATCGACATCAATCAAGCACCCTCCAGACCACTAACCCATCCTTTCTCTTCTATCCTTCAGATCAAGCTTGCTACTAGACATTGCAGCATGGCAGACTAGTAGTACAAAGGGTGACTCCTAAGCCTGATTGTATCACCAAAAAATTGATCAGTCATACCAGCTTTGACGGGACTCCAAAGTCGACAAATATCTCATTCCTTTCCTAGGAGAAACCAAATACGGCCCTGGTCCGATCTTGACCTGTTTGTATCAGCTTCATATTCTCCTATAAGGCCTTCCGCTTGCGGAGTGAGATGCCTCTCTAGTTTTTACCATTTAATTTAGCTCCTTGGACATATAATAATCGTTTTCTTCCAGTCATTTCAGATTTTTACAACAATCCTTAAAAGAATGTTACGCTGATAACTTAGCCGGACGCACACAACTGTTCAAATTATACACACAATATAAATTTACACAAATTTTATTTTACAACGTATCAAGCTTCCATATCGAAATACTCTTGCATCCTCTCCAAACCGCACCTGTGATAAGCAGCGTCCTTCGAACTAAACTTTGACCCCAAAGCGGCCATCATTTAACGCGCCCCGTTTGTTGCGGTATCGACTCTCTCTCTCTTTCTCTGAGCTTGCTGTCCGACATTGCACTTATGATAGACCCGTCGCAGTATAAAGGGACCGTACCTGAAATATTTCAACTTAACAACCAAGCTACATTGCCCAAAAATTTATTCGCCTTTATTTTTCCGCTGGTAAAGCATAAAAGCCGCTTGTCGGGAGATCCAACCTCCTCCGTCATCACCTTGGGTTGGCTTAATTATCTAAGCGTGACGACTAAATTGATTCCTTACGTTATCAGTCGCAGGCTTGCTTATTTGTGCAATATCCGGAATTTCTGCAGTCGGCGATTCTTTATCATCTCTACAAAACATTTTATAATAATATTTACATAATATTTAGAGTAATTAGTTTTACTCATTTCCACACCACCCGTGAGGTAGAGTTATTGGTGCGTTTTTTTTGTACGTGGTATCCCCTGTAGGCCTAGTCCACGAGTCCTTGCCTGCCAAATTATTCACTTTTCCTTTTCTTCGGTAAAGCATTGTCATCCGTATCTCGAAACCAGATTATTGTCTCCCGTGATGGCTGATTACAAATAAAAATACCGCTGCCATATTTTTGCAACAATCGATCCTTGACTGTCCGTTTGTCTGGAACGTAATCACTTTTAATCGCCTTCATTAGGTCTGATAATTTAAATTGCCCATCGTATGAATTTTCATGCAGGTAAGAGAATATATATCCCATAGAGTGATCAATTTTCCCTAATCTGACACCAGTTATTTGTTCGGATTTCAGTTTTTTTAAATACAGACGTTTGCTGCAGTCACGATGATATTTCGCACCGACTGCAATCAAATCCGGAATATCTTTAATGCGATTATAAATTTCCTTTGCCATATCATCGGAGATCTTACTTAGCATATCTAAAACTGAATTTTGTAGACTCGATTTTGATACCACAGATATCTTTCTTTTGTGATCTATCGATGAGTTATCTTCATTGTTTATGGATCCTGAGCAAATGAAGCAACAATTCTTAAAATCAAACTCGGACAAGGTTACTTCGCAGAAAGACGATATGGGAATTTGCAAATTTCTCTCGATCCGACAACGAGGCACTCCATCCTCCCTGTCATCAGAGTAATGTTTGTAACATGGCACATGAACTTCCACCTCACTAACAGATCGCAAATATTCTTCATCCTCCTTTTGTCCCTTTGCAATGCTGCTATCAAGTAATGTCTTCACTCCTTTCGCCTTCACCATGAGACATGTACCTTCACTAAGAGGTTCCTTACAAATAAAACAGTCGCCCATCTCCACTATTTATGAATTAAACATATCTTCAAAATAAACATAAGATGACATATAGCAGGACCTTTTTCGACGCTTGACGTTAGGGGTTGTATGCACAAGTACATTCACAATTGATTTTCATGTGGACTTTATAAGTACAGTCTGTGCAGTAATTAAATCGTGAAAATCAACTATTTTTAAATATTGGGTTTGATATAAAAATATATTAGAAAATGGAAGTAAATATATACATAAGCAAAATTATTTTTGTCACCTGTTTAGACTGTTCACTCCCAGGGAGCGATCCTCTCGAACTTGATAGATGAAGGGAGAAGTGGGATTGTACCACTCATTACGCTCCCAGAAGTGAATCGTCTAAACAGACTCACAGTTGCGTGAGTTTAAACACAGCGAGACACGAGAGTGATGCAAGTTACACTATCCATCATTTCGTTTATTACCCTCATACCCAAACGGATTTTTTAGGCAAGGGGTCGCAGCGAAGTATATGGGTGCGTTTAGGCTCGAGTTATTTTAACCCTGTTAAATTAGCGCTGTTAGCTTAGCACCGTTTCTAGCATACCATTTGACAATTCTCATTTTACAGCTAATAACAGGCAAAAATAATAACATTTCCCATTTTACAAATAATAAAAAGCTAAAAAATGAATAATAATAATAAAATCTTCATTCTGTATTGAAATATTTCTAAATTATTTGCTTACAACAAAAAATTACAAGCAAAAGTCAATGCATTTTGGCTGTGCTAAATTTTAGCTAAGCCAAAAAGCAGAAATAAGTTAGCTAACAGCGCTAAAAAAATTGCTGTTTATGTCGTTGTTAACTTGACTAGCTCAGTTAAATTAACTTCGGCCTAAACGCGCCCTATATGTCATACATGTAATTTGCACCCATCGCTGCGACCCCTTGCCTAAAAAATCGGTTTGTGTATGGGGGTAATAAACGAAATGATGGATGATGCAATAGTTACACTATCCATCATTTTGTTTATTACCCCCATACACAAACCGATTTTTTAGGTAAGGGGTCGCAGGGAAGTATATGTCATGCGTGTAATTTGCACCCATCGCTGCGACCCCTTGCCTAAAAAATCGGTTTGTGTATGAGGGTAATTAACGAAATGATGGATAGTGTAACTTGCATCACTGACTGGGTGCCTTCCATTTAGACACAGAGAGACACAGTGTTACACTGTGTCCGACACAGAAGTGTTCCATCAACGACACAGCCGGGCACAACTAAGACAATGCTACCAACCCTCGCCAATTGAAATGTGATCGTTAATTTATAATTACAACAATATTGTTTCCTTTTTATGATTCCCAGCATTTATAAGATGTCGGGTAATTAATTTAAAGAAATTATCAACATAAAATTTACGATTTACTTGCCAAACAAAAATAAAAACGAGGAAAGTGCGCCGTGGCGGATTTTTCATGAACTTATGTGTTCCATTTGGGCTTACACAGAACGACACAGAGCGACACGCTGTGTCGGACACAATTGTCTTTCTGTGTCTAAATGGAAGGCACCCACTATTACCTTGTTTATGCGTAAGTCGAATTTCGGCTTAAGATAGAATCCGGCTCCGTATAAACAGTCTTAAGTCGGAATTCGTCTCAAGCTTAATTTATTTCAGCTTAAGACGAATTATTGTTTGTGTGTGGGAGGAGTTCTCAAAATGGCTGATTTTGGTCTTACATTAAAAGAATAATCTCACTCTATTCCGGTCAGTTATTAAGGTTATGTTAACGCATAATATAGAACGTAAATTTTCAATTGTTTGAGGGAGAATCCGAATCTGTTTATACAGGCAATTCGTCTTAAGCCGATTTTAAGCTTAAAACCGTCTTACGCATAAACAAGGTAATTATTTTCACCATACACGGAAAATGTCCAAATGGGAAAATTACCAACACAAGCATGTTTTTTATACCACCGACTTTTTTTTATACCATATCACTTCCTATATTGAGTTTCCCTTTCCATTGGCTAGTTTCACACGAGCCGACCACTGACATATACCACGGTATACAGAAACAAGGTAATGTAACAGAGACTGACAGCTTCGAATATCGTAGAAATTTCGTGCCAAGTGACGTCAGCACTAATACAGAAACAACAACAGAACTCCGATTTTATATGGGAAGAGCGTGCCAAGTGACGTCAGCACTCAAATGACATTTCTCCATTACATTACCTTGTTTCTGTATACCGTGACATATACTATTACCTAGTTTCTTAGAATAGAGAACTACAGGAAAGGCCCTCGGGTATAAAATCCGTGTATGGGAGCGTAGTGAAATCGCTATCAGTCAACTGTCAAATTGGTACAATTTCTTGTTAGTTAACTGTCAAATTTTCCCGCGGCACTTTCTTTAAAACGAGTTTTTCTATAAAATTTATTTACAGTTTTTCGCAAAACTAATTAAAAAGAAGAAAGAAAGTTTAAAGAATTTGTTTTTGTCAATTAGAAGTTGTTACGAGTGAATTTTCAGTGAAAAAAAGAGCAATGAAGTGTGCAGTTTGAATTTCACTACGCTAAAATTCTCCGAGGGCCCTTCCTGTAGTTTTGTAATTAAATCGATTTATCTTAAAGTTACGCCAAAATTTCGAATTAACGTATAAACGGGTATTTAATACGCAATCGATGTCAACTTACATTCTTATAACTTTGGCTTAAGCCGTAAAATTCCGGTTTAAGCCATAATCCGAATTATCCCGTTTATATGACAAATTTTGGATGATCCACAATTCGAATTATTTTTGGAGTAGCTATAAACTAGGTAATCGACAATAATTTCAGATTGCCAATAGGCGCGTTTCATTTTCATTGGAGTACGTACTCCGGAGTAGTTCAGCGCACATTCAGCTGTGGCAGCATCTACTCCGATGTGCGCCCAACTTCGCTGACGTACGTACTCCAATGAAAATGAAACGCGCCTAATGCCAAAAATTGCCCGTGGAGACCCTGGGTAAATGCAGTGTGCATCAATTGAGCCTCACACAGTGCCATGTTCATGGCAAGTAAACCGCTTTTATAGATGAGAGAGGGTAGGGGACGGAAGAAATTTACGAACAAAACCGATTTTACTCAACACACTTATGGCATCGTGTGAACTGGCCCATCTAATTATTTGATGCATCGTGTAAACTCGCTTATTGCCGCTGTCGGAAAATTGCCCAAGACAAATTTCAACTGTCATCATTTTTGTCGGGAGTGTACCTTACGGTATACCAATCTACTGGATAGAAATTCATGTTTAGATGTCAACAAATATCAACATTAATAAAATTGAAGGACAACTAGCCGCTGCTTTGTTAGCGTCGTGGTTTTTCCACTTTCACAAATCAGATCGAAATAAAAAGCAAACTACGAAGTACAGCTATAATAAAAAGCATGCGAATAGTGTACATAAAATAATTTGTCTTATCTTAATCAAACATCTATTAAGTTTCTAAATTTTTATATTATTGCAACGTAACCTGTAAAGAGACGCCTACATCATGTCTGAAGACGACTCAAATTTAATCCGTATCACACACTATATTAATCCTCATATGTTTTGGTATAAATATGAAACAAGTTTTTTTGCAAATACTAAACTTCTTCAACTGGACAATGAGATCCAGCAATATTTCTTGAAAAATCATAGGAGACTTCTTGATAAATTTGAGCCTAAATTGGATCAGGTAAGGAACAATATATTAGGGCTCTTCGGACACCTGCTCCAACTCAACTTTAAGCATAAGGGTGATGATGTACGACTCAATGCATTCATTCAATTCTTGCGTCATTCATAGGAAAAGATCAGAGTTTTGCGAGGCATCTGGGTCAATGTATTGTGCCGCATATAATCACCCTTGCGCTCCAAGTTAAGCTGGAGCAGGCCGCTGAACAGACCGATTGTTTTCACCTAGCTATCAATGCATTTTAATAATAACTTAAAATGCACCTTTGTATTTTTTTGGCAAAAGCTTTTATGTATTTTGGATTTATTTCCAGATTGTGGCAGTCTTTAATTATTCCTGGGATCGTTGGATAAGGGCGAAAGTTGACCATATTGCGGAGTTTGCTTCATCTGCACCGAAATACATTGTTTGGGCTATTGATTATGGGTAAGTACTCAAGTTTATTTATTTATTTTATTAATCACAAATAGCCTACGGCTAATACATATATACAAATATATTTTTTTTTACATCAACAGCCAATATTATAACTATTATAGATTTTCCTTTTTTATCACATTATATTTTTATCACAGTTTTTATCTATCACATTACGTCTCCATAATTTCATATTACACTGCTATCAAGCCACAAGCCTACCCTTTCCCTAAATGTTTTGACTGATCTTACTAGTTTTATTTCCTCTGGTATTTGGTTATATAATATAAGTCCATTTTGAAATATTGATTTAGAGACTTTACTGCTGCGTACCTTCACAAGATGAAATTTGTGTGCTTGTCTGGTTGAATAAGTGTGCACATCTACATTTTTTCTAACCAGACACACTAAATATTCTGGCAGTAGTTTATTCTCTAATCTGTAGATAAATGTTAGTACATCCCTTTTAACTTCATTATCTATTGTAAGATATCCTAACTCTTTCAACATACCATTTACACTTTCAGTACGTCTTTTGTTTAGTACAGCTCTCATTCCTTTATTGAAGTTCTTTTGCAATTTTGTTATTTCCATTTTATTTGCCATTGTTAATATCGTGGAACAGTATTTTATGTGTCGCAATAAAATTAATTTAAATAACAACTCCTTTCCCTTTCTTGTAATGACTTTTCTTAATTTGTACAATAAATTAACTTTCTTTGCCATTTTTCCATTTATGTACTCAACATGATCTTTGAAACTTAAGGTGTTATCTATGATTACTCCAAGATATTTGTATCTTTGAACCCACTCCACTTTTGAACCCATAAATAAAACTTTTTGTCCTCTTTCTGCCTCTTCCCTAAATCTTAACTTTCCAAATACAATACATTTTGTTTTCTGCACATTGACACACAATTGATTACTACAAAGCCATTCATATACAAGCGATAGTTCTTCATTGATTTTGGTAATTACATTCTGTACATTTTGTCCACATAGATAAATTAATGTATCATCTGCAAACATGTGTATTTTACATTGTTCAATCACCCCTGGGAGATCATTTATGTATAGTACAAATAGCAGAGGTCCCAAGTTGCTTCCTTGTGGGACACCATGTTTTACCTCCTTTTCACTAGACATACTGTCCTTAAATCGGACAGTCTGGTGCCGTCCACTTAGATAATCTTTGATCCATTCATAAACTCCACTCCTCCTCCCGCAGTTTCTTTAATAACAATTCCCTATTTATCGTTTCAAAAGCTCTTCTGTAATCTAAAAATACTACTACTACTCCATCTCCTCGATCCATTGTTCGTAGCCACTCTTCCACCACTAATTGGAGTGCTGATTCAGTACTGTGTTGTTCCCTAAATCCCGATTGATGATCCGTCAATAACTTATTTTCTTTAATATGATTTATTAATGTTTCATACACAATTGTTTCTGTTACTTTTTCTATTATTGGAAGAGTATTTATTGGTATAAGATCACTACATTTTCACTTCCCTTAATTTTACTGATATGGACTATCACAGATAATTTTAATTCCTTTGGCATCATCCTTTGTGTAATTGATTGTTTTATAATATCAGTTACTCTATCACTAACCACCGGCCACAGTTTTTTAATCATTTCAGTACTGATCTTGTCCGAGCCGTTAGTATCCTTTAAATTTTTAACAATTCTTTCAATTACTTCTTTGTTTACTTCGTTAAATTCTTCTAAATAATTATTGCAGTTCCCCCTATCTATTTGATAATTAGGAATCAAATCAGGTATATTTCCAATTATGTCAACACTATTTACAAAAAATTGATTCAGCCTATTTGCAATGTCTTCTATATTAACTACCATTTCATCCCCAAATATAACATATTTCAATTGTTTTGTTTCAATTTTATACAGTGTTTTCAAATGTTTCCCGAGTTTCTTTGGTTCATTCCCTCCAACTATTTACAAAATTGTTTCTGTATTGCTTATACATATTCCACGCTTCCTCAACTCCTTGTCCTGTTTCTTTTATTATTATAAGCTATATCACGTTGTACCATACAGTCTTTTATCTCGGCTGAAAACCATGGACATGGTCTGCTTCTTACCCACTGATCTGGTCTTCTACCCTGTTGTACACTTTGAGTCATACATTTCCTTAATTTGTTATATTTATTCCCAATATCTAGATTTAATGTATCATCATTATCATCCCTTAGTTTTTTATACGCTTTATATTAGCTTCACCTGTATGTATGTAGACAAATCTTGCAATTTGATTTTCACCCACTTGCATATAACCGATCAACTTAAAATTTTGCACATATGTATAGTTCGCGTGACAATGCAATCTGACCAGTTTGTGAAATAATCAAGATGGCGGTTCCAAGAAGGCGGCCGAATTTTGCTATTGTGCTCCCCGACCCCCGAGATGGGTATCAAATGAAAGGGTGTGACAAGTAGAATACAATTAGCTATGTGGCGTCACTGAAAATTCAAAATGGCGGCCAACACAAAATGGCGGACTACCTTTTTCTTTACAATCCACTCGATATGGGTATCAAATGAAAGGAATTGACAAGTAGAATACTATTAGCTCTGTTGCGTCATTCCAAATTCAAAATGGCGGACTACCTTTTTCTTTACAACCCACTCGATATGGGTATCAAATGAAAGGAAGTGACAAGTAGAATACTATTAGCTCTGTGGCGTCATTCCAAATTCAAAATGGCGGCCAACTCAAAATGGCGGACTACTTTTTTCTTTACAACACCCTCGGAATGGGTATCAAATGAAAGGGTGCGACAATTAGAATATTATTAACTGTGTGGCGTGATTCCAAATTCAAAATAGAGGTCAACACAAAATGGCGGTTTACCTTTTTCTTTACAAGGCCCTCGGTATCGGTATCAAATGAAAGTATGTATATGACAAGTATAGTACAGTAAGCTGTGTGACGTCATTTTAAATCTAATATGGCGATCACTACAAAATGGCGGAAGACATATAATAGACTAAAAAGTAGAAAATAAAAAATATAGTTTAAAAAAACTAAAAAAATACGCTTTTATTTTAAAATGAACTAAAAAGTAAAAAATAATTTTGAATGTAAAGTTTTTATTGCTCCAGCCAGAATATGGAAACAACCTACCTTTCGAAATGTAAAAAAGCGTGGGGCTATCGAAAATTTCCGGTTTTAATAAAATAAGAATATAGGAAAAGAGTCCCACGCCGTGTTAGCGGATGGTGTAGAACTATTGGCTGATCCATCCCTTTACATCTTAGGCATGACAATAAGGAAAGACCTGCGATGGAATGATGGAATTTGTTAAGAGATGCACAATCCTACATTCGGCCTCACCTCCCCCGTGTTCTTTTAATGAACTGGGTTTTGAGAGCTTTTGAGGGGCTTTTGAGTTCCCATACAAAATCGAAGAACCAGAAGACCCAGATAAAACCTGGGTTTTCGATTTTGTATGGGAACTCAAAAGCTCTCAAAACCCAGTTCATTAAAAGAACACGGGGCTCGAATACAATTCCCTTATTTGGAGGTTCGAAAAACACAATCGTGGTTAGATAAAGTGCAAAAAAATATGAGTGTGCTTAAGACCACACTTTAGAAGTAAAACTTTTTTGCCCAATAACTGTCCTAATTATTTAAATATTAACCAGCTACTAATATGCAATAGATATAGTGGAAAGTCTCCCGGATATATATTAAGCCCTAGACAGACTGGCACGCTAATCGGGGTTATGACGTCAAAATGACGTAGATCAATATACAAGCTACGAGAGTAAACTGGATTTGTTAATCCTCAATATACAACTCGACTTGCCTGGATTTGTTTACCATTTACTGCCATCAGCGCCATTAGTGGTGAGTTACCTGATCAAAATTGAATGTAGATTCCTACTGACTAAACTCACCCACCTCTTTTTTGCATGGCGTTCAAGTCGAGACCGGTACGAGCCGTTAAAGCATTACTTGAGTCTGGTGTCATCAGCATTACCCTTAAAAACAAAGGGATCTCTCAAAGTTGCTCATCAGAGCCCGAACAGTCGAGCCATCTAGCTACCTAGCTGCTACATCTCCTTGCATTTCTTTGCCTTTCTCCGTTTCTTTGGGCTTCGTAATGCTTAAGCTTCTGGTGAATGGCGTTCAGCGCCACTTCCGTCTTTTCCTACACGACCTCCGACCTTATCATATGGTCCAAGATGTTTTCAGGAGTTAGCTGCACTTCAGCAACTGCTTCCAACGCAGTAACTTCGGGCATTTAAAGAAGACAGGCTCCGCGTCCTCTTTATCGTCCGGGCAGAAAGGTGTATCGTCTAACCTGAAGCGGTGAAGGTATGTCCTATAATTCCATGTCCACTCAGGAACTGTGTGAGGTAATAACTCACTTTCCCATGTTCCGTTATAACACATTTCTCCACATTTGGTATGAGTCTATGGGTCCATCGGCCCTTAGTAGACTCGTCCCACCTCCTCTGCCATATTGCGGTGGACTGGCTGCGCATCAGAGTGCGCCGTACTTCCTTAGACCCGCCTCTTGCATATTCCGGGTCGTACAACCATGTGTCGTATCAATGGGAATCATTCTAGCTATCACGCATGCTGCTTCGTCAGACGTAGTGCGGTATGCACAGCATGCCCTAAGGGCACTTAACCGATTACGCAGACTTTATTTTCCTCCTATTGCCCGTTTTGTCCAATGCCGCTACCAACACTGGCGCTGCATACAATATGACCGAACTAACTACTCTTGTGATGAGGAAGCGTCGGCTTGGCCTGGGGCCGCCTTTATTAGGCAGCATCCTCGCGAGTGCTGCGCTGATGGCGGAAGCTTTCTCCCTATTGGTCCCCTTTATGGCCACTAATTTTAAAGGGAGCAAAAAATCCAAAAAAAATCAACCTTTTTTCAAATTCAACTTTAATCTAGTGGTAGTTTTACTCCCCTAAGCGTTGAAAATAACATTATTTTTGTCTGATAATATGCATTCAATCGAATTTGAAGCATAAAGTTGGAAAAACTATTTTTTACATATTTTTATATTTTCAGTCGATGTAGGGGTGGTTTTACCCTTTACTATTATCCCTTATCATAAAATTTGCCTTGATTTGGTATAAATCAACCACCTTCGCAAATAAATATTGAAAAAGGTGTATTTCATTGGAATATTTTTGATTATTATTGAAATTATCGCGAAAAACCTTAAAAATAAGTGTTTTGTTCATTTTTAAGGGTGACGTCCATATTTTAGGACTGCGTTTTGAATGGTCTATAACGCATAAACAATTCGTCGATTCGTTGTTAGTTACAAAAATTTGTAATTTTAAAATTTCTAATTTCCAGCATATCTCACCAAATGGGAGGTGGGTGCCAATTTAAAACAAAAACACCTCACGCATTTAGTTGACCACATCCCTTTGGTATTCTAAGGACCCAGCCACAAGAAAAATCTAAAATAATTCACTTCTAATGGTGAATTTGTATCCGTATAATGAGATAAAGCACAGTCTGGGCGACCGGCGACCACGAACCAAACATATGCCAGAAAATATATGCATGCAGTAAGGCAGACTGTATATGAACTGTTCCAGACACAGGCTCGAGTTTCCTTGCCTCTTTCCCATTCTCCAGCGTACCCGAAAAATCTGACGATTTTTCAATCTGTGAGAGCGTGCTGCGAATGAAACCAATTCATTGCCTTGTAAATTGTTTAGGCTAGGCGCGCCTAAAGAAGTTGTACTTCAAAAAATCTTCAAACTTACCAGTGACGACGCCATTTGCTCCACCATCGATCCTCTGAGCCACCGTGGCAGCCCTGACAAAACTTCGCTACTATCACAGCTATTGTTCCAGCGAGATATACGCTCTCCTGCTTCCACGGCAAGCTTATACCCGCAACACCAGATTTGCCCAATAGCAAAGATTATCTATTACAATAAGATGAGACACTCTCCCCAGTAGGGAATGGAAGCCTTCTCGAGTCGATTCTGTACACTTTCCTTCGAATGCGTAATGTCTACTTTCTAGATCGAATCATCGACATTGCGATGTCCTAGGGTCGAAGGCATAACGAACACCTTTTGCAACACCATTCATTCCGATATGAAGGTATAAATGCTATTTTTTGCCTTACCGTACATTCCAATATGAAGGCTTCCAATTTCTACCAAGATATCCTGCATTCCGATTTCGTCAATTCTATCCTACTGGGTCGATTTACAAATATGTATGTACACCTAATCTCACAAATCCATCAACAAAAATTTCCTATTAGTTGAAAAAGAATAGGTGCAGTTCTTTTTATCAAAATAGCTCTCTTATGAAAATACCTTTGTAAAAGAAAGAGTACGAGATCCATTACAAATGTAACTCACTCATCCATAAATTGTGTACAATAATATAAAGTCACGCCTTTTTACAAGGTTTTTTTTTCTATGCGAGCTGGATCGCACGCCATGGTATTAGTGAAAATAGAGCAAAAAACGCAATTTTCATATTCCACCAGTCCTCACAATAGGTCTGTTTGGTGCCATACTACAAGATATTGAATAATTTCATAAATAATTTATTAATTTCAATAGTTTTATGTCATTATTTTGAAGACACAAGTGATTTTTAGGTTATGGTCTTCTTGATTTGCACGAAACATCCCAGAAAGCGTATTTGACTAAATTCACCACCAATCAAGTAACTTTACGCAATCTACGACAGGACAGGTTTTCTATTGGAACAGACCTAATGTAAATTATAGGGAAATGCGGAACTGAAACAAGTTTCGCCCAAATGCTAGGCATACACAGATTACAAATTTGAAATTTTTTCAATACGTAGTTTTAAATGCGGCATGGGAAAATTAGCTTAGTGTTGGCAGTGATAACAGCAAGACTATGTATAGCCTGTTTCAATTTCCATGTCGTTTCACTAAATTTATCCCTTTCTTATAAATGGGTTTTCTTTTGCTGTCTATTTCTTACAATTTCTGAAAGGCCATCCAAATAACGGTACCAAGGTCAAAAATTGATAAGCGAAAACATCGAGAGTGTCACATCTTATTGTAGATAATCTTTGCCCAATAGGCTCATTCCCTCTGTCTGCAGTTCCCTTTTCGGAGATTATAATGACGAGCTCTACAAGACTGCTCTGGCGATATAGAAGTCACGAAGGGCATGCCATTTAGCTCGTATATTAGCATAACGACGATTGTCTGATTATTATAACAGATGGCTATGAGTGGAAATCCGAGGAAGAAATCCGTTGATGGAAAATACTTGAAAGTGAATAATATTTAAATTTGTTGTGTTTAAAATTAAAAATTGGCAACTTCAGGTAAATTACGATTCTTTGTTCTCTTCTTTCTATTTGCTACAACCTCAATAAAAAAATATCTTTTTGGCCAGAGTCCTTGGGGTTCGGGTTTCCCACTAACCTTAAATCCTTTCATACCTCTAATTCTATCATCATCAGTTGGTTGCCAGATGTGTTTTTGTTTATTCCTTTCAATACAAAAAACTCCCATGGATCGCAGGAACTTTTTTTAATTATGCTTCAAGCATAATTTAAAAACAATTTGAAATCAGTCTTGTGATATCTCTTGACTAGGTCAAATCAAATTCTGTCATCACTGTTGTGTGTTTTTGCTGTTTTGTGCGTTACAAATTGTAATTTGGTGTGCTTGTGAGGAGTTTTTTTTCTTTTTTTTTGTGTTTTGGGTTTTTTTTTCATTGCGTGTATAAAATAAATTTTTTGACTAACATACAGGGTGTCCACTTTCTGGAAAACCTAAAAAGGTAAGGTAATTTAAGTAGTATGGAAAAGTCAGGGAGTTTTCATTCAAAGCGTGGAGTTTTATCATACATAGGGCAATAATTGACAACCTATCTGAAGAAACTGTTATTGTGCAGAAACAACTATACGATGTAACTGTGTATCATGGTGAAATACAAAAAAATAGAAATTATTAATAAACTTATTCAAACGCCCGAAATGCACATGATTTATATTAAGAAGCTTTGAAAAAACCAGCAGAAAAATCAAGATGCCAAGTCAAGCTTGAAAGCAGAGAAAGTTAAGCTTCAGAGAAACTCAAGGATCTAAAAATTAAAACAAAATATAGTTTAAAAAAACTAAAAAATACGCTTTTATTTTAAAATGAACTAAAAAGTAAAAAATAATTTTGAATGTAAAGTTTTTATTGCTCCAGCCAGTATAAGAAAACAACCTACCTTTCGAAATGTAAAAAAGCGTGGGGCTCTCTATATTCTTATTTTATTAACACCGGAACTTTTAGCTAGCGGCCCACGCTTTTATAGATTTCGAAAGGTAGGTTGTTTTCTTATACTGGCTGGAGCAATAAAAACTTTATGCTGTAAACATGCTAAGGGCGACGGCGACGGTGCACACAAATTAAAAAGCACACACAAGAATAATCATCTTCGACATCCGAATGCTACACACGCGCACAGGAACATACGAGAATAGCAACACAATCCCATGTCACACCGCCCAGGCAACTTTGAGGGGCGACGGCTACGAAATAGAACTTGGATTGATTGAGTCGCCACTCTCGGCGACCTCGTCGTCGAGTGGTCTGCGTATTGTGCTGCACCCTTCATACTCATAGAAAAGCTGTGTGTTCTATTCGTTTTTGCCAGTCGCTGTGGAAACTATTTTCGCCCTTAGCATGCTTACAGCATTACATTCAAAATTATTTTTTACTTTTTAGTTCATTTTAAAATAAAAGCGTATTTTTTAGTTTTTTTAAACTATATTTTTTATTTTCTATTTTTTAGTCTATTATATGTATGTGTTCGGCCATTTTGTAGTGACCGCCATATTAGATTTAAAACGACATCACAAAGCTTACTATACTATACTCGTCATACACTTTCATTTGATACCCATACCGAGTGGGTTGTAAAGAGAAAGGTAAACCGCCATTTTGTGGTGGCCGCCATTTTGAATTTGGAAAGACGCCCCACAGCGAAAAGTATTCTATTATCACATCCTTTTATTTGATACTCATACCGAGTGGGTTGTAAAGAAAAAGATAATCCGCCATTTTGTGTTGGCCGCCATTTTGAATTTGGAATGACGCCACACAGATAATAGTATTCTAATTGTCACACCCTTTCATTTGATACCCATATCGAGTGGGTTGTAAAGAAAAAGGTAGTCCGCCATTTTGTTTGCCGCCATTTTGAATTTGGAATGACGCCATACAGCTAATTGTATTCTACCTGTCATGCCGTTTCATTTGATACCCATGTCGGGGGGTCGGGGAACACAATAGCAAAAATCGACCGCCATCTTGGAACCGCCATCTTGATTTTCTTACAAAATGGTCAGACTGCATTGTCACGCGAACTATGCATATGTGCAAAATTTGAAGTTGATCGGTTATATAGAAGTGGGTCAAAATCAAGTTGCAAGATTTGTTTACATAGAACATACATACATACATACACACATACATACAGGTGAAGCTAATATAAAGCGTATAAAAACGGAAAAAATTAGACAACGCCGGGCATGAAGTCGAAGACATAGAGGAGCAAAATAAAGAAACTAGTTCATAATAATTACAATCATAAGTTATTTTTCATTAATATTAAAATCCAATCAACGAAAGCCAAGCTGACTTTCCTTATTATATTAAAATCTGGCTTCTGGTCTCGACAATATCTATGCATAATTTCATGATAAAACATAAAAAACTTTAAATATTCAGCCTAATTCTCGTCAGATGTCACTTCGACCTTAAATTGGTATTCGCATTGTCAATCTAAGATATTCCTGGCAATTGATCGACAATCGTCGTATTTTAATTGTTACAAGGCGGCGTGTGAAGTGACATTTTCCTCGATACGTAGGTTTCGACAGTTTCATTCCACCAATTTCAAAAATTTATAACACAACTTTTTAATTAGAAAAAAATATGAGTGTGCGTAGGACCACACGGTAGAAGTGAAAACTTCTATGCCCGCCCAGTCTATATTTGGAAATCAATCTTAATATTGCCAGAGGAGAAGGATCAATAAATTTTGTTTATGAATATTCCATTTAAGTTTATGTTATTGTTGTGATACTACAATAAAATATGAAATTGTTCTAATATATATATATACCCAGTAGGAAAAAAATCGCTTCGAAAAGCCTTTTAAAGCGCTTTTTTGAAGCAGCAAAGCGCTTACCCTCCGTAAGAAGCTTCATGTTATTTTAACATTGCATGTCCGCAGAGCTCAGCACTTTATTATGTTTCGTAAAAAAGCTTTTAAAATGATCTGCTGAGATTGTGCTGAGGTACTGCTGTTGTAGGAAGCAGAAGGAAGCTCCTACTGCTTTATATTTGCTCCGCAGCAAAGCACTTATATTTTTTCCTACTGGGTATATACATACATATATATATATGTAGGTATATCTATATCTATGTATATGTATATCTATATATATATAGTATATAGTAGATAATACATAGTACAAAGTGCACAGTACATAATATGTACATAATATCCCAGTAGGGAAAGCAAGTAATTACCCATCGATTCCGAAAGTACTTCTAAGGATAGCAACTAGCTCTCGTTCAGATTGAAGCAAGTGGAGATAAGGCATTACATTTGCGCGGGCGATGTCATACGCGGTAACCAATCGCCTCCATTCTGCATTACATAGAACTCTCAAACTGCATTACATAGAACGCTGAAATCATTACTCCTTGCATTACTTTTATGTGGAAGTAATGCAGCAAGGAAGTACTTTTCAAGAATAAAACCCTCTTATTTTCTGTAATGAGACCTAAAGATATATGAAGCAGTTCTAAAATAATTCTGCATGTAATTTATTGCCACCCAGTCGGGAATATTGGAAGCCCTTACTTATGTATTTAATTACTTCAGTCCTGATTTTACTGCAAAAAGGTAATCGGTTGAAATGTAATTAATACAGAATCCAGAACATCAATAAGCCATAAGAACTATTTACTTTTTGTATTACCTGGTAATGCAGAGGTTAATGCCTTTATTGTAGTAATCTTACCTGGTAATGCAAAAATTAATAGCTCTATTAGATTTCTTTTGATTCTTTCTCCCTTTTACCAGTAATGACCTATAAAAGTAGTAATGACCTATGTTAATTGTAAGTAACAAAATAACCCTTCTGGTAATGTATACCTAGTATTTACAAAATCAGGCATTCAGCTTTAATGAAGATGCTCTTCCTTTCCCGCCTGGGCAGTTTGCCATTTCCCTACTGATAAACTTACTACCGCAGATAAGTAAAACACAGATGCCCAGTCGTGAAACACGTGGTTCTGGTTCCATGTTGCCGAAAGCGATAAATCCAAGCAAAATGTTTAAATTTGTATCCATTTAGCTGGATGGCAACTTTTCGTTGAGCTCAAGACACAGCGAGAAGCGTGACCTTCGAAGCAAAATGAAATGAATGTTGACGCTGCATTGCAACATTGAAACGCATACTCTCACACTCCTCGCAGCAATTGCTTCCCAGTGGGAAAAATTGGGAGCGCTGTTCAGAGGAGCTTACTTTGAGCGCTGTTAAATATGCTCCCGAGCGAGCATTAGCGGAGCTTTCATAAATTTTATAGAACGAAGAAAATGAGCGATTATCTTGATGACCAATAAAGGGTGGCATTGGCATACTCCATGGACCGGCTCTCGTTCGATACGAAAGACAAGCAGCTTTAAAAGTAGTTAGAATTTAGTTGGGGGCCTGCTTTGGTAAAATAACACTCGCGCTTGGAAAGTAAAAGGCAATTACAAAAGATAAACAAAATAAAAGCTTTTTGATACCCGGATCACATATCCACAGGCGTCCACACCGTAGCCTCCCAGCGGGAAATGGAGGGCTCCAATAGCGCTGTTTGAGCACTCCTTAAAAAGCTTACAGCGCTCCCGTTACGCTCCAGTTCCATATACTTTTTAACATTGCATGTCATTGCAAGGGAGCATACGTTTTTATGCTCCTTCAAAAGCGTTCTAGGAGCATTATAAAAAAGCTTTTTAATAAAGAATTTTCATGGACGCCTGTGGATATGTGATCCGGGTATCAAAAAGCTTTTATTTTGTTTATCTTTTGTAATTGCCTTTTACTTTCCAATCGCGAGTGTGATTTTACCAAAGCAGGCCCCCAACTAAATTCTAACTACTTTTAAAGCTGCTTGTCTTTCGTATCGAACGAGAGCCGGTCCATTGAGTATGCCAATGCCACCCTTTATTGGTCATCAAGATAATCGCTCATTTTCTTCGTTCTATAAAATTTATGAAAGCTCCGCTAATGCTCGCTCGGGAGCATATTTAACAGCGCTCAAAGTAAGCTCCTCTGAACAGCGCTCCCAATTTTTCCCACTGGGCTCTTATGCCGGGTTTTCATTAGTAGAATTAGCGGTAGAGTAACTGGCGTACTTTTAAGTGGTAGAGTAACTTTACCACGGTGCTATCCCACTCTACTCTACTATAACCGAGTTTTCATTAGGTGAGTTCCCAGAATATTTCGTACTCGACCAGTATACTCTACCACTAATTCTACTAGTGAAAACCCGGCATTACGCTGCTGGCTGTTGTTGGTGCTCTACCAAAAGTTGCCACGCTCTAGCCAGCTACATTTAAGACACATGGGTACATTTCTTTGCTACACAAAATTTAGCTGGTTATAGGAATGTTGCTCAAAGTGAGTGCGCAACAAAGATGCGCAGAAATGGTACGGTAGCATGACGCGAGTTTTTAGTTTTTACCCCAGGCCAAAAAGTGCCCAACGTACATAAAGAAGTTTTCACTTCAAAAAAAATCTTACTAATCCTATACATTCACCATTTTGTTTCTTATTGATGTAAAGAGTTCGGATAAAGTTTCATATTTAGAGAATTGACGACATCTGCAAAATTAACTGAGATATGGGGAGATAAAGGGTAAATTTTGTAAAAACAGCGCATACGAAAAAAGTGTATTTTTATGGTTTTTTTATATGTTGGCAATGTCCAAACTTCGCCGAAAATTAACTATGCATTTTTCCATCCTCTATCGACTGCAATAGTTTCAACCGTTTACCACATTTCCATCATTTCGGGGATGAAGTGGTGGTGCGCTGCAGGCCTATATCATCTATTGCCTGGAAAACATGGAAATGTTGGAGAAATTTGGTCTTAAGAAAAAGTGCACACCCTTCATATATTAAATAGGGAATTATGGTGGGACCACACTTGGTCTTGGGTCGTACGCGCTTTTGCCTTTTTTTCATATAGAGTTTTATGACTTTTTTACGACTTTTTTACGACTTTGTCCATGGTAAAGGCCGTGCGGCCAAACAACGCGGACAAAAGGCTGTGCTTAAAAAGGTACATTGTGCGTCCACACACTATGAGCTTTTCAAAAGCGCGTACGCCGTTTCAAATGAGAATTGATTTTTTCTCACTCATGACTCAGAAAATTAAAAGATCACGCGCGCTTTTGGCTGGCCGTACGACCAAAAGCGCGTGGATTCTAAGTCCGCGTAGTGAGGACGGGCCTTTAAAGTTCCTATATGTCGATCCATTATTAATTTATTGTCTTCTCACCTACCTGTCTTCCCAACTCACTGTTATAAAAAGTCGAGAGATGCAGAAAATAAATAATATGCTTTTCTTATGCTTTTTATAATAGTTAGAGTATATCACTCTGATTCTTGCATTTGGGAAATCTCCTTTTGTTTTGATTTTCAGCCCAACGAAGGCAGCATTTTCAATCCTCGAAAAGCCCGTTTCATACAGCTATTAAGGCAGACAATATGATTTTTAATATCTTAATATATAAAAACTACGTGTCACAATGTTTGTACACGCTAATGTCCGAAACCGCCCCACCGTTGGTTCCGGATTGAGAGATAGGATAGTTTTGGTCCAGATAAGTGAAGCTGTTCTCGAAATATAGAGAATTTGAATGTTTCACTGATTATATTTAAGTTGGCGGGGCGAAAAAATAATTAATTTTAACTGTCATGAACATATAAAAAACCGTTAGCTTTAAAAAAGCACTCTGATTTTTACGAGTGACAACGTATGAATTAGTGTATTGAATGTACTGAGTGTACAGTGTGTACAGTGTACTGTGTTCTATGTACTATTTACTGTATACTATAACTACCGGAGCCCGCAAAAACACACCAGTTAAGAAACATATAATTTATATACAAAATAAAAATATTTGTGAACATTGGGAAACCTGTAAAATACCAGCATCCATTGTTCTATTATATACTTCCACCGAAAAATGCGTAAAAGCTTTTAATTGGTGCGATTAAATAAAGTTTTACTCAGAAAATATATAAATGTCGAGTTTTTGCATTATGCCTCAGATTGCGGTACATCTTGAAAACGGTCAACGTGTATATTTCGCTGAAGAAAACGAGCTTTCCAGTCACCAAAAACTACACTTACTGAATTTTTCACACTGTGCCAAAAACCTGATACTTTCGGACAATTCGCAACAACATTGTTATATACCGACGTCCCTCGCTATTATACATGGAACAAATCAGGTAAAAGTGGAAGCCACGTAGACAAGGCGAACCACATCCAACTATCGCACGCGTATTGAAAGCAAAGACATTGGGACGACTTTACACAGTACATCCAAAATAACGTGAATGTTTCTTTTTGCGTTTGTTGTTGCTGAATGTTCCAGGACCAACGTCTTTCGAATTTTTACCGACAGTCAATGGTCAAATATTCAATACATTTCAAGATGCACGTCGCGAGTTGCAATTGCTGGAAGACGAAAGTTTATTGGGATCTGACACTTACTGACGCAGCATTTGCATCCACGCCGAATAACATTCGTCAACTGTTCGCAATTATATGGACGACATGATACGCAACAGAACCATCGGTTTTGTGGGGAAAATACAAGAACGGCATGATGGAAGACATACTTTGCAGAATTAGACAAACAAACAAATATCCAAACTCTCGAACTTTTATAGGAATAATTGGTTTTTCGTTAGTGGTTACAAATATTTGTTGAAGAGTTGAGTTTTGAAGATTTGGATTAATTTTAAATGTCTTAAGGTTGGGTGCAGCGAGTCGGAAAGGCATCATCTTTGTTTATTTACGCGCCGAAAAACAAAACCAAAAACATATGTAGTTTACCAGCAAGTTTTGTAAAAGAATACATACATAGGTAATTTTGGTCCCACTTAATATGAAAGCATATTGAATCTTATGTCTCCAAATTTTACAGAAATAAGTATTGGTTCTTTCCTTAGATATTGCGAATAGTTTGATTTTCAATATTTGCATTAATTTCACATGTTTTGACGAACACAATTTCGCAATATAAGAGAAAATAAAAGTTGGTTTTTTGGCATTGCTTTTTCCAACTATAAAATATTTGTTTCATTTTTCGATTTTATTTTGTTTTTCTCAAAAAATTTTGTTATTGAAGACTTCTAGATTTAAATTAAAAAAAGCTACAGAAAATGGCCCTCGAATTTCGAGTGATGGATGCTGCTATTTGCATTAATTTTAAATCTTTTAACGTTCATGGTTTTAACAGAATACACAGGCAATTTTGGTTATAGTTCAAATAAATGTATTTTGAATCTAATGACTCCAACTTTTATAGGAATAGTTGGTTTTTCGTTAATGGTTAAGAGGAGTTGAATTTTGAAGGTTTGGATTGGTTTTAAATGTTTAAACGTTGGGTGCAGCAAAATGTCAGATCCCCAATAGTTTCACATTTTATTATTTGGAATCAAAAATACCAAAAAATTGCCGTTTTCAAACTCTCCTACTGTAAATTAAAATTCATATCACCTGATTACTACTATTGGCTTATGGGAGCAGCATAGGCGCGCGGGTCCCAACTAGTATGTACATAGTTTTATCTCTAATTTAATGCAAAACGTAACCTTAGTCATGCGACTAATAATTTACCGTCTTTATTGTCGAATCTAGATTTTTTATCTGAATCACGGCAGGCAAAGATTTTTTTATTAACAAAAGCTATTATCATGCTCTTTATTCACAGCTAATTTATCTGGCGTCATTATTGTAACCACCTCGTGGTTTATTAGGAGAAACAACATTTTAACTATAATCATTATTTTCATTCATTTTATTCTTCTTGTCGTTTGAAATCAGCATGTTTATTTAACAGAAATTAAATAACGTGCAGGTATTGAATTACTTTGAAAAAAAGAAGTCTAGCGACAAGTCAAAGAAATATTTGGTCGAGTTGCACAAAAGTGAGTGCACAAATAAAAAATATTTGTGTTCTCCGAGATTATATTTGTATTTTTAACCGACTTCAAAAAAGGAGGAGGTTATCAATTCGACGCGTAGGTATTTTTTTTTGTCCTGTTCCCGCATAACTTTGTATTGTAACGCAATAACTTTTTTGCTTTTTTTGATCTTTAGTTACCTAGTTGCATTCGGTCAAAAAAGTATCGGGAATTGTGAAATAAAACGCAAACAATTTTCATTTATTCATCAATATTAATTATAGTCCAGGAGAATTAGCGGAAAAGTATTCAAAAGTTGAAATAAATCTACCCTGCGACGCTATATTTAAGAGAAAAATCGTAGGAATTCAATGAATGTGTTTTGGATAAAATCGGTCCAGGAGAACAGGTGGAAAAAAGTTAACAATGGTAGCGAAAACACGTTTTTTAACGTTTTAGGTGCGAAAAAATTTTGTTTTTGGAAACAAAAAATAGTACGTAATAGCGCTTAAAAAGACGAAAATTATGAGTTTTGGACAATTGAAATTGGTCAGCAGGTTTTTGCACAAAAAAATAAAAACCGCGAAATATGGCCATTTTTTGACATTTAATTACAGAGACTGTAATTATTGTAGAACCTTGTTTCAGGGCTTAAATTGTGGCTTCTCTTAGTGCCTACCTACAATAAAAACTTCATGCAAAAATAATTATAACTTTTCGCGTAAATCTCAAAAATGTAAAACAGCCGTTTCAGGAAAAAAGTTTGAACAAGGCCCACAGTGGTGCTAGAGTTATTTTGAAAAGCCTTGGGTGGTTGTTGTTTCATTTTATAAACGTCGACAGCCGCCAAAAGACAAGGCATTTTTGACGATGAGCGCAAAAATTTAAATGAACGGCGACGATAACCAAAAAGAAGACAAACGTCAAGCTCAACACTCAATAGATTACCAATAATTAATTAGCACACGCAGACACAAAAAACAAACGATGAACGAAAGGCGACACAAAAACAACCCAGTAGCGAATAGAAACCTTCTAGAGTCGATTCCATACATTATCCTTCAAATGCGTAATGTATAATTTCGAAACATCTATTCGATTAATTGCGAGGTCCTAGGGTCGAACCGATAACGACAACCTTTTGCATTACAATCCATTCCAATAAAAAGATATAAGCACAGCTAAGTAAAATGCAGATGCCTAGTCGAATAGGCGAAACGTGTTCCATCGCTTTCGGCAAGCGATCCAAGCAAAATATTTAAATGTTGCAGCCATGTAGCTGGCTAGAGCATGGCAACTTTTGGTCGAGCTCCAGCAACAGACAACAGCGTAAAATTCTACGGTGTGCGAAGCAAAATGAAATTAATGTTGAGAGTGACGTCTGCATTGCAACATTGAAACGCAATCCCTTTCGATTCTGAAGTAAGAGAGGAACTGTGCTAATAAATGACTTAGTTGACTTTGCCAAATAGAAAGAAAATTTATTTATTAACAATTTCTTATATAAAGAACAAAAAAACCCTTTTGCTCTTAAAGGGGGCGGCATCGGCGGACGTGCACTGGGCGGTGAAGTGCCTAGCCGCGGCCCTGGGTATCTTCTTATCAGATATCTAGATCGTCGTATAAGTAGCCTATCTTCCAAATTTTAAGTTTTTGGGCTTTGCAGTTCCGAAAATTTCATTGAAAATAGGTTCTTTTATCTATTTTTTATTTGTTGGTAAAATTGCTCAGTGCAGCCTCACGGTATGTCCGAATAAAAGGCTTTGTTGGTTACTGAATAATAACTCATTTATTGGAATCGATTGTTGCTGTTTTATATTAAAAAATGTGCTTTTGCATCAAAACTTAGAATTGAACTTTGAGCAGGCCAAAGAATCAATACGAAAGAAAATATGCAGGTAATTACTGGTTATGGAAAAATTCACCGCTCGAGTCTATGTCCTGTGATCTTGATTGCATGCTCATGCCCGATTTGCTATAAATCTAGACATCCTCCGCGGCCTTGAACTCTCCATTTCCTCTTAAAGTTTCTTCGTACGATCTAGAATTACACACTATAGTATATCTACGGTGACTTCTTCTTTGAGGGAGTAAATCCAATGGTTTTGCTGATAAAGCGGTATCCATTAGTGGGTGTAAGGAACTTGTGTCGTGGTGCAGTCTTTAGGAATGACGTTCTTGTGTAGCGCGAGCGCAATCTCCCATCGCTTCCTGAACCGCGGTTGCTATGTTGGTTGGCCGTTTTAATCTGTAAAGGTACCTACCGAAATCTTGGTGACATTGTTGAAATTCATAGGGTAGAAGCTATCTTGATGCAACTCACTTATTAGAAAGCGAGTAGGTGGCTCTATTAGTACAATTTGATATGAAAGCGGTTGAAGATGTCGTCCCGTATTAAGGGTAGCCTTAAGTTGAATATGATACTGCTTTTTGTTGTTGCTACATCGGCTGTCATTAGTTGTTTCAATTTTTGCAGCTGCATCTCCTTTCTTGCTAGCCGGATTCTGGGCGGAAGGTGCTCTCGAATAATTTGGAACTCGCCTCTCAGTTGAACAGATATTATTAACAATGGATTTATTTTTCCCATTATTTTCAAATAGACGGTTGGCAACAGTTCCAATGAAGTCGGCGGGGATTTTCAATGGTGCTGCATAGGCGTGTTAATTCTTCTGCTTCATGCCAGAAGTTTGTAGTATCTAAGTACACGATAAGCTTCGAGTCACTTGCAACTATAATCGACCTTCCCAGCGTGGTCAAACCATGCGCCGACTTCAGGTTCGAACGTGGAAATTTCAAATGGCACTTTCTGATTTTATACATAGAGAAATGTTTTTCAAATAACATGCTACTCTTTGATAGTAGCTCATAGCTGCTAGGTGAAGATGAAGATTTTGTACTTATTGTACCCAAGAGTTGAAACGCGGGATTCATTACCATCTCCTTCAACATGCTCCAGCCACATCATAACCTCATTCTATCCCTCGTACTAAGCTTATTACTAGACATTGCAGCATGGCGTGCACAATGACTGGTACTACAAAGGGTGATTCATGATCTTAGATCTGCCATCTTAGATAAAGATGGCACATGACGGCAGTGCCAGGGTCAAAGTCTTTGGGGCTAGCAGAAGGCGCTTCTCTCTGGAATGTTATGTCTCCTCAAACGAAGTGATACGCATCAACTGCCGATAAATATAGGCTAGTCGGTGAGACATTTTCATTGCAATTTTGGCCCATAGGAAAGATTATTGTTGGAATCGCTTCGTTTTAGGGAGTAGTTAAATACCCTAAGTTTGCCCACAAATTGGTTGACCGCATAACTTTTTAATTAGGTTATTGTGAATAAAATAAGCACTTTTTTTATATTTCTTTCAATAGCTCCGTTCCTGCTAACTTTTAGTATAACATATGCATTGGGAAAGCTCTTCGTTATGAAATTCTCTAAAAAATAAGCCCTGTTAGAGGTCGCTAGGTGCAAGGGTGATCTTGCAAATCGCTTCCAAAGTTTTCAAAACACGTTATATTCACTATTTGTTTACAGGAAAACAACTGCACATAGAAGGATGAAAATTCGTAAAGATGGTGTTTATGTGGTCCCGGCAATGAACAAAAAATTTCAACAAGATCGGTTCATCACTTTTTGTGTAATTAACGATCTATTTTTTTTAACTTAATTAACAATGCTGCCATTTTGTGTAGGATCAGTTTATAATTGGGAAACTCATTTAGAAAACTTAAGAAACAATTGAAAATGAAATCCCGTTGGAATTTTTGAAAAATCGCAATTTTGATCGATTTTATGAGGTTTTTTAGGCACATACCTTTTTATACGTGACATAAATAAACATATATGTTGTTATATTTTTACTTTAGAGAATTATATCTATTTTTTTATTACAAATTTAAAAAAAAGTTAATCCTAGCATTCACAGGAGCCAAGTTAATTTTTTTAAAAAATTTCGTGAGGGCTTATTATAAGTCATACAGGGATCAAATATATAGAGGTACAAATTTTAAATTTTTAATGTAATTTTGTTACTCTAATTGCTATTCTACATTGAAAAATATTCATACCTTTCAGCAATGGAAGTGAAAGAAGCAGATGAATGGAGCATTAAATGCATTTTATGTAAAAATGAATTTGGAAACGAAGAAGTAAGGACATTACAAGCTAAGAGTATTACAAATTGTATTGCATCAAGTAAAGCCAGAAAAGACAAGAAACATCTCATTTTGAAAAAAACATTCGTCCATTGTTACCCATTCTTCATGTGCAAAGCATTATAATATACAACGTAACATCCAAATAGCTACATCACAAAAAGGAAAAGCCACCACTTCTTCAACGAGAAGATCATCGAAATTATTAGATTTTTTTTGAAAACAAATGCCTGTTTTGCGGTGAGGATGCTTCTGACGATTTTGTGAAAGCTCAACAGAAAAATAAAAAAAATTTGAGAATTATTGTTAGAAAAATTACACATTTAAGTACTCATGCTCAGTTAAAAAAAATTTTAGAACGAAGTACTGAACCTGCAAGCTTTCAGGTCTTGCATAGATTAAATTCTATAAATAATTTGATAGCTGTGAACGCTAGATATCACGATTTTTGTAACACAAAATATCGAAAAGAAGCGCAATCAGTAACAGATGCTCCAGAAGAACAGCATGCAGCGTGCTAGTACAAACTTTTGTTCTTAAAATTTATAAAAAAATTGCAGCTTTTTAGATATGCAAGGGCGTATTCTCTAAAGTAAAAATATAACAACATATATGTTTATTTATGTCACGTATAAAAAGGTATGTGCCTAAAAAACCTCATAAAATCGATCAAAATTGCGATTTTTCAAAAATTCCAACGGGATTTCATTTTCAATTGTTTCTTAAGTTTTCTAAATGAGTTTCCCAATTATAAACTGATCCTACACAAAATGGCAGCATTGTTAATTAAGGTAAAAAAAAACTAGATCGTTAATTACACAAAAAGTGATGAACCGATCTTGTTGAAATTTTTTGTTCATTGCCGGGACCACATAAACACCATCTTTACGAATTTTCATCCTTCTATGTGCAGTTGTTTTCCTGTCAAAAAATAGTGAAAATAACGTGTTTTGAAAACTTGCCTATTTTATTCACAATAACCTAATTAAAAAGTTATGCGGTCAACCAATTTGTGGGCAAACTTAGGGTGTTTAACTACACCCTAAAACGAAGCGATTCCAACAATAATCTCGCCTATGGGCCAATAATACACTTTTAATCATTTTTTCCTTCTCGCCGACTAGCCTAATACTCTAAGGCCGACGAGGGCGAGTTGGAGGTTCGCAGACCGAGTAGATTTACATTTTTTTTATGTGGAAGTTAGAGCTCAGAGGTATATCACTTTTTTTAATTATAAGATTATTAACTTCCCAGTAGGAAGTTATTGTAATCGGTCCGAAAATCGGATTCGAAATTTTCAATGTATTTACACGTTTCAAGGTCCCAATAGCATTTTAAGCAAAAATTTGAGAAGAAATATGTGTGTGTGTGTGTGTGCGTACGTATGTGGTCATTTTTTCCTGCACGATTTCGCGCGAACCGAAAAAGATATCGACTTCGTTCAGGTGCCGTTCGAAGCGTGTTCAAGGAAATATGATCTGAAAAGATTTTCATAAAAATTGGTCGAGCCGTTTTTTCGTTTGAACGACTTAAGTGATTTTTGTACCAGCACGATTTCGCGCGAACCAAAAAAGATATCGACTTCGTTAAGGTGCCGTTCGAAGCGTATTAAAGGACATATGAATTGAAAAGACTTTCATAAAAATCGGTCGAGCCGTTTTTTTGTTTGAACGACTTAAGTGATTTTTGTACCGGCACGATTTCGCGAGAACCAAAAAAGATTTCGACTTCGTTAAGGTGCCGTTCGAAGAATGGTAAAGGACATATGATCTGAAAAGATTTTCATAAAAATCGGTCGAACCGTTTTTTTTTTGAACGACGTAAGTGATTTTTGTACCAGCACGATTTCGCGCGAACCAAAAAAGATACCGACATCGTTAAGATGCCGTTCAAAGCGTGTTAAAGGAAGTATGATCTGAAAAGATTTTCATAAAAATCGTTCGAGTCGTTTTTTTATTTGAACGAATACTGGGAAGTTAATCTTGTGGACGGAAAGGGTCAAAAGCCACATCCCAACTAGTTACATTTTCGCTTTAGTTATCTATATTTTTGGTTCTTTTTTGGCGTCTTGGATGTCTTTGACTGTTTCCTTTTGAAAGAAATGAGAGTGCTTGGTTAATAATGTCGAATCATTTCAACTTATTCCATTTTTCATTTTTATTGTTTTCATTGCTCAAATTGTGTTTTTATTTCAGAATTCCATTAGTAGCCGATATAAAACACGTAAAGGAGTTGCCAAAAAACTTGGCAGTAATTGAAATGGACAACATTTACTTCGGCGGTATAAGCAACGTCGTTCCAGCTGAAAAGGTAAGAAAAAATAATAAAATGATGTCAATATTGTAACAAATTTTACTTTTAGAAATTTGATTTTATTAGAAATTGTGCAACTACTGTGAGATGTGATCAGTGGTCACATTCGGCTGTGCAAACAATTGAAGAATTAATAAATGATGCAGCGTCTGTGAAATTTATTCGAGACAAAAAAACTAAAGATGGACAGTACTTTGGAGATCTTGAAGTTACTACTCATAGAAATCGGATAGTAAAAGCTAATAAAGTGCTTTTAGATATTGATGATGCGATTGAAAGTACAGACTTTTTTAAAGAGTTAAGACTGCTTAGCACCAATGAAATACCTCGCTGGCAGACAAATGATAGGAACACTCAAGTTTTTAAATATAAAATGTCACAATATAAATGTAATCCGAAAACTGTGGCACCTGCGGATACATCCGTGAACTATAACAAAAATGATTATGACATTGAAATAGAACAAAAAGTCATTGATTGGGAGAAACGAAATGTAGAAACACGTTATAACAATGAAGTAGATAACGATGATATCACCCCTAGTGAATCTGTTAGCGTAGCTGCTGGACCGGTAACAAAAAAGCAAGAAACTATTGAAGAAGAAAAGGAAGATGATCAACTTGACGCAGTTACCGCTTGCGGTATAAGATCAAGAATTCGATCAAAATATAAAAATATTGTTTTAAGGAAACCTGTTGATCCTATGGAAATGGAAAGTGTCAAGGAAACATCAGAACCTTCCGTTTCAAAAACAAATCATGTAGTTGAAACTACTAACGGCATGTCTGGCCCACTAAGTGGTGAGGATCCATTAAATAAATCCAATGAAGAAAATTCGGAAACAAAATCAACTACTAGCGGTGATAGTGGTACCAGAGCAATGGGTAGTAGAACCCGTCACCTAAATCTGTTGAAGAAACATAAACAACTTCAGGCTCAGTCTCTAAATGAAACTATAACACAAATAAATGAAGCTCCGAAAAAAATTTATCCAGCTGGTATTGACTTAACGAATCTGCAACCTAAAAAAGAGGAAAAACTTAATAAAAATACATATAAAAATATAGAAAATAAAAATCAGGCTTTTAAAACTGCACCGGTAAAGAAAGAACCACTTCGAAAAAATAACTTTGATGACATCGATGAAGTATGGTAGGTGGTTTTTTTATTGAACTTTCTTTAAAATGTTTTAAGTTAACTTTTTAACATAAGACATATTATTTTTTTATTATACAGTAAAGTTATTAAAAGTATTGAGAAAAATGAGAAATATACTTCATTAACATTGAAATGATGTTTTATTGAATGATCCTTTTACTTACCGGTATTATTTATTTTTCTTCAGTGTTCCAACTAACTTAAAAAAGCATCTTGTCCTTGTTCATGGTAAACATATCGCGAGGCCAATTGATAAATTAGCAAACGCAAACTTCTCAGAGGATATCCATCAAGAATTGGACCATATGCGGTAATTTTTATAATATATATCTATGTATAAAAAAATTACAATCTATGTATAAAAAATATTAATACTAACGACGATTATAAAATGAACAATTTTTACTATAGTGACAACTACTCATTAGGGGCCCACACGCTACAAGGTTTTATGCGTTCAAACATGTCCCACAGTCTTTGTGACAAACCTGTTTGAACGCTGAGCTCACCCATACACTATATGGTTTTCATTTTGGTTTAAGATTTCAAATCGAAATGAGTTCTTTAACTAGAAAATAAGTTGTTATCAATAGCCATTGAAATTATTATTCATACTGAAAAAATTGTGCAAATGTGTAAACAAAACTAAATGCATAGAATTGTCAGATAAAACCACGAAAAAATTAAACCATTTTGATATTTGGGACAAACCACTGACATAGGACTGCTGATTGACGATTTTCAATGGCACCATTTTTCTACAGAAATAGAAAACCTTTTTTATGTAAACAAAAAATTTTTCTTCGAATTTAGGAGAAAATAACTAATAACGGGGCCCCTAGACTATCAATAATATTGTGCAAAATTTTGTTTTGCGCAATATTATTGACGGTCTGTGCGTGATATTGAAAGATTGTCTATGCAAAGAAGGAAACCGTTAATATTTTGCTCAATATTATTGCACAATATTATTGATAGTCTAGGGGGCACTTAAGATGTCTGTTATAATAAATAGAAATAAATTTCCATCATTTTTTTTTATTTAGTAGCAGGTTTTTCATTAAATAAATGTATTTTTTTAAATATGTGAGGATTGTTTCTGCCTGTTTAACGAACTTTTAAAAATAACGCAAGAGAGGGAAAGAAGAAAAAACTCGATACCTGTCTATTTTTTCTAATTATGTTGATATAACTGACATGCACTGAACTGTTTTTTTTATTTGAAAATCGATTAAAGTTCATAGGAATTTAACGTGGGAGGGAGACAACAATAGTTGTTGGTGCCATTCTTTTGTATGGGATTTTGCTTATTTAGCACTCCTTTTTTATATGTCAGTGGGACAAACATAAAACCAAATTCACCCCACACTGTCAATCTTTGTTTGAACGCATTAAACCTTGTAGTGTATGGGCCCCTATTGTTTAAGAGGATATTCTACTGTAACTATAATTAAATAATTAAAAATATAGGGTGGCCACTTTCTGGAAGGCCTGTAAAAGTCGGAATTAAAGAAGTATGCAAAAGTCAGGGAGTTTTCATTGAAATCATGGAATTTTTTCATTCATATGCCCGTCCACAGGACAAAAGCGTCCTTTTTTCCTATATGAATTTCAATTTTGCAGGCGCAAGCATAGTAACGTAACCAACATCTCGTCCTAAAAAGCACGCGTGATGTATGAAATGCGTCCACCCGACGCAAGCTTTTTGAAAGATTGTCTTTCAAATAAAAAATGATTTTTTTTTCATAAAAAAGCTTGCGCGTGATTTTCGCGATCATAAAAAGTCATGATGCAGGCTGTGTCATGTAGACTGGCCATAATATACAAGTTATATCCTGATGAAACATGTAATATAGCTGTGTTTCACAGAAAAAATGAATGTCGAGGAAATTTTGGGAAAAAGCGAAAGGTTACCACCGCTCATACCGGAGAATTCGAAATAATCGTTGTCAAAATTATGGGAATTCTATTGTACTGGAAATCAGTCAATATAGAAATAAAAGAAATTGCTTGATATGTTTGCATGGTATCTCACTCGCACTTACAGTCAATGTTCCCTCTAAGCTGCGCAGGCACCAATTTTTCGAAAGTTGCGCAGCCGTTTTTGAATTCTGCGCACAATATGCTTGTTCACCGTTTTTTCAATTCATTTTATAAAAGATTTGCATCTAAAAATGACAAAAATCCAATTTTCACAAAAAAAAGTAAAATTTGCTTGGATTGCTTTATGTTAAGAGAGGGTAGTTCGTTGTTGTGTAAGTTTTGTATACAGCATAGCGTGCGCGCTTGCAGTCCAGCGTTAACATCTTGGTGGTTTTATCACTAGAACTGGTGGTTTAGACTTGCCTTTAGTGGGTAGTGGGTTTTTTTTGTGGTAAGAGGAAAGTATACAAGTCTACGAAATTAGTGTTGGCCATGCACTAAACCATAACAAGACATCAAATGCTACTGACCTTGTGATTCACTTAAATAAAAATCAAGAGTTTATTGCGAAAGTTGATGAACAATGGCGTCAAATCCATCTTCTGAAATGGAATGAAACCAAAAATTCCAACCAATTTTCGTCTGAATTTCTGCAGTTTAAAGATGCATAAGGAGTATCTCGATTTGAATAATTGGCCAGCCACTTTTGCTATTTCATGATTTCGTGATTTTTTTTGTCAAAAAGTGATATATCTGGCGGCCATGTTTTTTTTGTGATTCCGAAATTGTTTTCTTAAAAAGTCCCAAGGAAGCTGTGGACCAATTGTCAGCCATTTTGGAATTTTGTCTCCTTAATATGCTAATTTCACCGGACTATTAGGAGAACTTTGGTACCCCGATTAACCAATTAAGCCGACAAGATGCATTATTAGAGCCGTGTATACCGTTAGAATGCCGACTAATGATAATAGGTCAAAGTAATAATGCTGATTGTACTATTAAAATATTGATATTTTATAACATTTAGTGTAGCCATTTTTTTTTATTTGAATTGGTTTGCTTATTTCCGCCTATATAGCACCTTTCAAACATTAAGTTTGAAGAACTTTACATTTAGTCGAATATCTAGTTACTTTTGGTGAAGAGGAAAATATTTTAGTGGTTTTCTAGTGGTTTTAAAAGTCGAATCTAGTGGTCTCTCCAGGAAAGCTGTTGTGAAGTCACGTAGTTGGTAAAGTCACCGAGCGTAACATATGACTAGCTTCTGTTTTTATACTTCTCTTATTTTATAGTTCGTCCTTCAATGACAGTAGGTCTTGCCCTAATAAAGACAGAATATAAACAAAGATATGAAAATCAGTAATGTAAAAATCCTTTTTTGTTTGTGTGTTATTAAAATACTTTAAAATGTAATTTTCAAGAGTATTATTAAAAAAAATTTCACTTCAAACACAGGCACAGGACTTCCCCCCCTTGAACTATTTTACATACGTTTTGAATATTTTTTAATTTGTTCCATATATAAATGACGAAAAGTTGCATATGCGGCTTTGGTATACGATTGGCCTTAAGATTTCGCGACCATACAATTTTATTTATTAAATGTGGTCAGTGGCTAACTAGAGAATGTTTGCCCACTCGCAGATTTCTGAAAACGCCCTGCTATTATGTACCCGTTTTATTCCTTCGTACTTACACTTTGGTAAAAATGTCACTAGTAAGCGAAATTTTTTGTTGCAAAAATGATGAAACTTTAAGATAATACACTGCAATTGAAAAAAAAAACATTTTAATGATTAAAACAGACATTGAAGTCGTACTCGTTGGGTAAAAATGATTCTGTAAGTAAACGAAGGGTTAATATGTGTATGAAGGGGGATTGGGATCAGCTGAAAATTAGCCATTGAATGCGTTAAATATATACATTTATCTATGCATGAATATGATACAAATCGTATACACATACATTATTATTAGTTAGTTTTTTCGAAACAAACGTCAGTCTCTATCATTTTCATCAAGGGAGTTCAGGGCGCCCTGACTTTGGTGCTGGTTCTTTACGTCATTGGCTGTGGTAAAGTGCTTATGCAAAATTACTGATTGCTTCAGACTGAAAACAAACCGCATACGCTATTAATTCTGGTCTTACCTAATACATCTCCTGGGAATTTCAGGATATTTCTTTCAACTGTCGTTATATTGTAGAATTGTAGTTGGTTTTGATGAATCGATTAACCAGGTAGCCCAAAAGGGACAAATATACGTTTTTATACTTTTCTAGAATTCTAAAAACAATTAACTCTGTGCCAGGTATAATATCTGATCTAAAATCAATATTGAAAATCATTATTGTTAGGAAAGTTTCCTATGTTGTGCATGAAATCCTATCTCAGACCAATCCATAAGGCATCTGATAAGCATTTAGTGGATAACTACAGAGGTGTTGCCATCCTATCGTCAATGCTCAAACTATTTGAAAAACTCCTCTAGGATAAGTTTTCCCCTCTAATCGACCCATACCTAAATTAAGAACAACACGGCTTCAGAAATTGCGTTCGACCACCTCAAACCTCATGGTCCTAATTTCCGAACTGCTCTATGGTATGGAAAGCGGCCAACAAATTAATGCTATTTATACTGGCCCTTCTTATGGTTGTCACTTCACCATAGTGAGAAATGTTACCTTTAAAATCAAATGAGAAAAATCTCACTTACAAACATCAATTGAGAACAATTGTCACGGAATTCACCATTTCTCGCTATCAGTGACAACTGTAGTTAGCCTTATCTCACTGAAATGTTACTTTTTTAGAGAACCATAATAGCATTTTTGTCTTACTTCGCCATTTGTCACCATAAGTGACAACCATAATAAGGCTGACTGACTGCAGCAAGGCCTTTGATAAACTAGTCCGTCATATTGCTATTGCTAAACTTTCAAAATTTGCAACAACGGGTTCTGTCCTTAAATGGATAAGATCATATCTCTACGGAAGAAAACAGATTATCAGATTCCAAGGATTCCTTTCAAATGCAACCGAAGTAACTTGCGGTGTCCCTCAGTGTAGTCATATTCATCTTGGGACTCTTCTATTCAATATTTTCATCTCCGAACTGCCCGAGAAATTAGATAATATTCTGCATCTCTTTTACGCTAACGACCTCAAAATATATAGTGCCATTAAGTCCCAAACTAACTTACTCTTCATTTAGTCGAAACTCAATACATCACAAGACCACGGGCAGCGGAGGGCGTGGAGATGGAAGGAAAAGCGCACATGCGCTTTCGCTTTGGGTGGGTTAATCTCCACCCAAAATATTTCATGTACACCTAATAACTTAGAACTGTGGAAGGCCGTATCGGTTGCTGGCGACGAAGGAACATGGTCGAAGGGCCGTATGCAAGCAAGGCTTTTCATACGAAAACTAAATATATTATATTAGAGCTATTAAGAACTTATAATTGTATAGCCCAAGCTTTTTAAACCCCACCCGACCAACATTTAAAACAGGGATCGCCTCAGAGGCATGCCGACAGAGGAATTTTCTCGTGAGAACCCCATGTGGTAAATGAGGGACATGCCGAAAGAGGGCTTTCCCCTTAGTTTCCTCATGAACACCATATAAAAAAAATCAGCGATACTGAAATGAGGTATGCCTTATCAGTTTCTCATAAGGGCCCTGTGAGGCAAACCTCATTACAAATGAAATGGGGCACATCTGCCTTACGTATTCGGAAAGCTTTTTAAAAAGCTTTAGTTTTTGTTGTTGCATTGCTTCATATTTCTGGCAATTATGTTGGTGACAGTGAAGGGTGTCATTTAGCATACTCAATAGACTGGTTCTGGTTCAATTACAGAGGTCAAGCAGCATGGAACGTAACTAGTACACAGTTGGGCGACCGCATTGGTCACTCGCGTTAAAAAATATAAAGCTTTCCAAATCGGCGCAGTTATTCGCCGAAATTCTAAAATTTTTCGACCTCCTTTTTCCAGTCGGGATCGGCGGGTAGCAATGATTTTTCCTCAAGGGCGGTATTATTATTATCTCAACGACAAGGTTAACAATAAGGTACCCAAGTTCCGGTTAGATCGGATCTTCGCCCAGTACACTTTCTTGTTCACCTGGTAGTCTGGTACTGACGGCGCCACAACCTTTGTCTACCGCCCACGTGACGGTTGCATCTGTGGCTCAGGCGGCTGCTGAAACAAATGAACTCATACAACATCCAAGAGTTCAAACGAGAGATTTACTGACTCCTCATGCATAATCTTTTTCTTTTTCGATGGCTCTACAGCCCAATTCGAGCCTTGGCCTCCATCAGCTTCTTCCTCCAGACGTCTCTAGGTTCCGCATCTTGCCTCCAGTTTCTGATGTTGAGGAGTTTTGCTGAATCAGCCTTAACACTGTCTTCCCACCAAACTGGTATTTTGCCATCTAATAGTAAATATAGGGCTTTTTTTAGTATCCTTGAGTCGTCCATTCTTTGGATATCGCCGGCCCAAATTAAACGCAGTAGCTTTTCATATGTTGAAAGTTTACACTCTTTGTATAGGTCGGACAATTCGTGATTGCATTGTGTTCATTGATTAGTCCGTATATCCTTTGGAGAACCTTCCTCTCAAATACATCCATCTTATCTGCGGATTTTTGGGAGATACCCCATGCTGCTACTGTACATATGATCGCTTTGTAGATTCTTATTTTGGTTTTTCTGTGGATGTCTCTGGACACTACCCTTAACCTATCATATCCTTTTTCTATCCTTCGAGCTAAGCATACTACTAGACATTGCACCATGACGCGAACGACAAGACGGACTGGTAGTATAAATACTGGCTTGTTGGCTTTATAAAGTGAAGAGCTAAAGAATTAGGCAATATATGAGTCACAAAAACATTCTTCTTTTCCCACCCAATCCTGGAATGTGCATGTCTTATTTGGGATCCTATATTTCTCGTAGTTAGCAATAGCATTGGAACAATATAGAATAAATTTCTTGACCGGACGGATACGCGTATTATTTCCTTGATTTATGGAAAGAAGAGCGTTTTTGACTCTTTGAAATTGCTTCTTTTTGCTCTCAGAAATATACATGCATGCATTACCTTAGAAGTCCTTAACGGCAACCTGAAAGTTCAGTTTTTGTCGGATATGATTAAGTTCAATGAAGATATTCAACATACGAGGCATACGACACTAGTGTTGAGCCGGACTTACACGAGGCAGTACATTTGTCCCTTACACGATGTAAATTGTACTGAGGCTTCAGTTTTTTTAAATGTCCCGTTTCAAAAATAATCTCCTACCGGTATATGAGCGTGTATCGAGATAAATGAAGCGAGGTGTGATTGTAAATTACTTAGTGGAGAGACATTTCTTCCTTCTTTCGCGGCAGTAATATATCCAATTTGAACTGCGGCTAGGTGAGATTGTACACACGAACGGGAGAGACGCTTGCCGTCTGGTCTATTCTGTTCTGTCCCGGAACATTAAAAAAACGGCAAGGGAAATTTTTATTTTTATTTACATAAATTACGGCTTTGGACATTTTAATTTCTTCTAATATTGCATAAACGTCGGTCTTTTATCTCTCCATTAATTTTTCTCGTTTTTCATTCAGTAAACAAAACATTTTACTTAATTTGTTAACTGTCAAGTTAAAAAACGTATGTGATAAAAGGGCAATTTAAAATTTCCCTTTGTGCTGGATAGTGTTCTTGATAATTATCGGGGACAAGACTTTTGTATGGAAGCTGTTCTGTTCTGTGCTGGAACAGATTAAAAAACACCCCTACTTTCTTACTTCTTTTGCGACAGTAAAATTTCAAATAGGAACTGCGGCGAGGTGAGATTGTAAACACGAACTGGAGAGACATTTCTCACTTCTTTTGCGGCATTAAAATATCAAAGATAAATAGAGCCCGTCAACCGATTATGTTTGGCCACCATAATGATTTGTTCTATTCTTTGTATGTATATAGATCAAGTGTGCCTTGTTTGTCGAATAAATATATAAAAACCGAACTCAAAAAAATGATGCGAATGGACTTTATTATCTGTTTTGCGACAGCCCTGCTCGACGTGAAGACTACATCAATTACTCAAAGTCTTCCTTATTTCCTTTAAAATTTTGTGCTGGGCGTTGGGTGGAAAATTTCAATGTTGCAAGTTGTACTCTTAAAATTATTTCTAATGTATGTCAAAGGAGTGGAAGATATCCAGAAAGTGTCAGATTGTAAAAGCTCCAAAAAAGTTTGTTTAGCTTTAGATGATAAGTTATTATGCGCTAAACTTGCATTTTTCCAGACTATTGCTCGATCCATTTTTGTCAAAAGGTGGTATTCTCGTTGGCGAGTGACGTGACTACGAGGAACGCGCTGGAATGAAACTGTCGATAACTACGAACATATCGAGGAACATGTCACTTCACACGACACATTGCGACTACTAAAACACGACGTTTATTGATCTAGTCACCAGGATTGTCTTAGATAGATAATGAGAAATACCAATTTAAGGTCGAAATGACATCTGTCACGTCACTCGACAACAAGAATAAGGCCAAAAGTTTCAGTCAAATGCTCCTCTCTCACCTTTGTTGTATGAAGCTCTTGTAAGTACACTACGAAGAATCATGACACGCTTTATCAAAGATGCAATTTTAAATACTCCTTCTAACATTATGACCATTGATTTAAAAAAAGAGGACAATCTCATAGCTCCAAAAAATATTGAACTAGGATTTTCGGTAAAACACGTACTCCACAGTTACGGAAATATCAAAGATATTGATCTCTTGCGATTCCGCAACGATTCTCCCAATTGTCTTATTGAGTTTTGCATTTCACTATCTAAATCATCTCCACTGATATATCCATTATCAAAAGGAATTTCTTGTTTCGACTATTGTCGCCTAAGGTACGACTCCAAAGAATAGGTAAAGGCTTAGATATTTTTATACAGAGCAATTGACTCTCGGGCTCTCAAGCAGACAATATTAAAAGAAGCTATAATCATGTTTGCACTAAAGTGTCGTTATTTGAACAAAAAAGGATTAAATTTTGCTTGACTTGACGATTTTTGGCTCGAAGTTATTCCAAAAACAGTATGGAGAGTTACGCTCTTTTCTGAAAATGGTTTTGATTCTTTCACATGGAGCTTTAGTAAATAAGGAACTGTTAGTTGACAACCTCTCCGAGCAATCCCTCATTGCACAGAGACGAGTAAACGATATAGAAACAAAACTTACTCATACGGCCCGAAATGCACATGATTTATATCAAGGCGCTTTGAAAACAAATCAAGATGCCAAGCAGAAAGACTTTATTTTTCATTATTTTCAATTGTTAGTCATTGATAATGATAAGTATTCTAATCCTCTAAAGATTACTTGTAATAATAAAATGATTACAGTCATAAGTTATTTTTTAATTTGGGATCATTAATATTAAGATACAATCAACGAGAACCTTCCTGACTTTCCATATTATATTAAAATGTCGCTTCTGTAATATTAGCTCTTCGACAATATCTGTACATAGTTTCATGATAACATGTAATATCTGAAAAAAAAATCAAATATTGTCTGGAAAAGCTGGAAAAGTTAGGGAAATTTGGTTTTAAGAAAAAGTTGATTTATAACGAAAGGACAAAAACAATTTATTATTCTTTCAAAAATTCGCAATTTAAAATTGTTTAAGAAAACTTCGTCTAGTTACTACTCACTGCAACATTTCTGCGATGGCTCACTGACACTTGGGTGGAGGAAATGATCATTTCTGATAATTTTGAGAGGGCGTTGTTTGCCAAAGAGAGTTTTTAAAAGCCCCACTACAAACAATATACAAGTTTTATTCGAGGAGGGGCTGAATGTTGTATTATCAGATTACAGCCCGGCCTGCAGGTTCGAGGAAGAATTTGCATCTCGAGTATTTGCGCTCTTCTTTCTATAAATCATGGAAATAATATGCGTATCCGTCCGGTCCATCACGCCAGAATTGTTTTCCGTCTGAAAAGATAACTTGGTTCCACTCTTCTTTCCAGACCATCTTAGATCGAGCAAATTCCAGGCTTCCTTGTGTCAAGGTAATAATTGCGGCATTTTCTTGAGCCGGCGACGTTGTGAAACTGGTGAGCGATTTACAATCCTTTGTACAGTGCTTAAACTTGCATTTATTCCGACTTCAGTTCTATTTTCCTGGCCGTCACACAGTGGGCCAAGCTACCAAAAATCTGTAACTTTTGTTGTGTTAAAGATATCATAATGAAACTTTGGGAAATAAATATTAACATTATTACCTTTTAATTGATAAAAAAAAGTTCAATTGGTTTACAGGGTGCCTCAAAATAAATCAACAAAATTTTAAGTAGTCAATAAATGAATTATTAATGTTATTTAAAAAGTTTTAACGACATTTTTAACTTAAAATCTTTAATTATTTTATTATCTCCATAACAATATTTAATTAAAAAAATATATACAAATATATACAAAAAAATAAAAATTATATTATACTCAAATACTAATCAGTTGGCACACTTTCAAACATATCTGTATTTTCATCTGTGTCTAGTAAATAGGCCATTTCCTCTGGATATTCCCTGCTTCTAAAACGTTTGTCCGAATCTCCGAAATGATGAGAAGTACATATGGATCTGATGATATGGATCTGATGATATAAGCAGCATATGAGATCAACGTTTTGCTCTTGGCTTAAAGTTTTTCTGGTGTTGTGGTATCTGTAGCGCTTGTATTCTTTATTTTTGGCTTCCTAGGCTTCTTCCGACAGTTTGCCAATTGGCAAAAGACAGTTACTCTGGAAGTTGGCAGGGTAGAACCTTAACTTTTACAGTTTTAGATAGGTGGGAGTATTCTGCGTAAAAGAGTGCATTTTTTAAGCTAAGCTTGGCTCTTGGTTTTCGAGAATCTGGCAATAAATGGAAAACAAATGGAAAAAAGCCGTTTTGCTAATTTCTCGATAACGGTTCTTTGGAAAAATAAATGAGTGTCATTTTCGTTTTCAGCGACCTCAAATTAGGCTAAAAAACACTTCTTATTAGGTACACGCAATTAAGCAAAAATTTGTAAACTAGTGTAATTAAACAAAGTTGTCGTCTGAACTCTTGTTGTAGCCTGTATTTCTCCTCCAGTCTCTTTTGCTTATTATCAGGGCTGTTTCGTTCAGCCTCATCAGTGAAACTCAAGTCATAATTCATTTGCAATATAAATTCCACAAATCGAATCCTTGCATGAAGAGGCGAAAGCCCGTATTAATAGTTTTCTTCAACATCGCATTTTAATAGGTCTACAAAAGTGTGCATATGATGGACGAGGATTTGTCCACACTAAGTTTCCGGAAGTACTGCATTTTAAACGATTGGTTCCTCAATGACATTACGAATAAATTGGCGTCTGTTATATTTTCGTCATTATTTCCAGAAATTTTTTGCTTGTATTCGCTTTGCCTAATTAAAGCTACATTTTACTAATTGCTTCTGAGAACTTATCCTGATAGTTGCTTTGACTCACCGCCCCGCGAGAAGACGATTGTCTTAATACCTCTACCAGTGACTTCAAGGTGGGCTTTTCCCTGAATCGGTTCACTATAGCAACAAAGCACAAATCAAATAACAAAGCACAAATCAATAAGTCAAAGTCATAAAATTCCTGCATCTAGTGCAATTCCTGTGAACATCCGGCTTCTTTAATTCCTCTTGTGACATAGGGCATAGGGGACATTGTCTGGAAAAGCGCACGCGACAACAAGGTAGACTTGACTTCAAATAGCATTTTCTCCGAAGATCGCAGGTGATCGCAGCCAAACTTTTTTTTATCGATGCAGGAGGGTTTCTACTTTAATTTGATGCCAATTTGGCCATTTTTTTAAAAGTTAAAAATAAATACAAATTTGAACGAAAAATCGCCCTTTTTAATTAAAATGCTATCATTAAAAAAACTATTTGACTTTTATCATAAATTCTTCGCCTAATAATATCTCCTCCTGTATAGTAAGTGATTTCATTAGTAACAATTCAACCTCCCCATACAAACATGTTCACAATAGAACTTTGGAATCATAGAAAATTCGAACATTCATTCAAATTTTTCTCTAACTTTATCCATTCCAAACACAAAGAAGGGGGTAAATATTAAAAAAAAATTGTTGCCATAAAGTAATATATTTATTTTACTATCGAATAGCATTAAAATTTTTTAAATCTATGACATGTCGAAAAACGATTTTTGGTCACAATAGAATCGTTTTGGCCCACTGTGCGTCATGGATGAATTTGACGCTGGATCCTACTCGTTTTTCTTTCTGTTGTGCTTTCGTCTCCCTGGAATCGGCTTCCTTCGATTTCGATGTCCTTAAGCAAGTTATTGATGACTCGGGGCTTCTCTTCGAACCAATCTAATGGTGATTTGCCTGTTAGAGTACCCTTCTTCTTTCAGCGTTTTGATTCGCTCGATTTCTTTACGTGATAAGCGCTTTCCACTGCCCATATTTGTACCGATTTATTTAAAAAAATTACTAAACAAGTCAAATTTCCAATTTCACTTACAACGGGTTCAACCTTAAATAAGCAAGGATTATTAATTTAAATCTTATCTTAAACTTAAAGAAAGTTAAAACTATACATATGTTCATTTAAAAATATTTTTGCAGATTAAATAAAATATATCGCATTCAGTCATACTGTTGGCCACATTTAATGCGAGGAAATTCCTTAGTAATAATCAATGGCGCAAAAACTGGAAAAACACTGTCTTATTTACCTGCGATTTGTAGTTTAGTTAAGGTATTACAACACTAAAAGCCTACCTTAAGTTTCAATTCGTTTTAATTTAAAATCTTCCATAGATGAAAATTGATGAAAATCAAGTTCCCGATAATGTCGGCCCTGTTGGAATTATAGTTGCACCTTCTTCAGTTGCCGCTGAACATATTTCTAGATTATGTCGTCGATTTTTCAGTAAAAGCACAAAAAAATGTTCGATCGTACAAGCATTTGGAATAAGATCTACCGAAAAGGCTGAGGTAAATATAAGCACACCCGATATTATTACTAATATTAATATAACATTGATATATACATAGATACATCTTCTGAATGGATGTGGCATATTAGTTGCTACACCTCCTAGCCTTGCTCGTTTGCTAACACGAAAATTGGTATTATTTGATCCAAAGCGCTTGCAACATCTTGTCATTGATAATATTGATATAATGCATGAGGAATTGCGTGGAGATTTGCGTTTGATCCTACGTAAATGCTGCAGTTTAGGGAAAAATAATACCAAAAGTTCAGTGCAAGTAAGTCATGTTAAAATAATTTAAATAAATGCGTTTGGAAATATAAATTTATTTTATTTAGTTAGTTGTGACAACTAGAAGCTGGCATACTATATTAAATGCAGTCCTGGAAATTTGTAATAATCCACAACTTTGCATTGGAGCTTATATGGAAGCAGCTGTATACACTCGATCAAAAATTCGATTGAAATTAGTTGAAAATCAATCGAAAGCTCAAACGATTTTATGTATTTATTCTCATGTATATAAAATATTAATTTTAATTTAAAATTATTCTTTTTAGCCTTCATAAAATTCCATCCATATTCTAAAGAACGTTTACTCATCATTTGTAACAAAGACGACGATGTTAGGGAAGTTGCTGATATTCTTAAAAGTGCATCTTGTTATTTTTCAGCATGTCATAGCCAATCTAGAGCGGAAGATATAGGTTTTTTTCAAGAATGCTTTTTTTAAGAAAGTTTTTAATGCTACTTAAGTATTATTACAGATCTTTGTTCTGAATGGTCCTATAGGTTCGAGGGAGATATGATCATATTGGTATGCACAGATAGTGTTCTGCCTGAATTAAAAATTCAAAATGCTCAAAATGTTATTCACTATTCCTTACCTGGATCTTGGTCGGAATTTACATTTAGATTTGCCTCACATTTCGGTTATTATGAAGATCTTATCAAAAATGAGGTTTGTATATTAAAATTTTACATTAATTTAAAGTTAAGAAATGTTATTTTTGTTTTTAATCCTTTGTCCTTGAATTTTTAATAACTTCTGAAAAAGTTATATTCCAATTGCCACGTCTGCTTGCGCCTTTATTTTTTGAAAATTTATTTATTTCCTGGCAATTTTGTTATTTAAATAAAAAACTAGTATAAATTAGTCGATATAACGTTGAAAGATTTCTTTCCCCTAGTTTGTATTTTTTTGTTTTAGTTTTAAAAAAGCATTTCTTTATTTCCTTACCATCTATCTTAATATAAATTTAACTAATGCTTAAAGTTAATTATTCTAGCCTATTCTAATATATCTAACTTACTGGCCCTCAGCAGGCACTCTAAATTAATATATATCTTAAATTAACCTATGCCTTTCGCAGTGGCGGCTCCTGCCTTTAAAATTTGGTGGGGCTTGAAAAAAATATTAATTTATCAATTCAAAACAATGAATGAGATTTTCTTTATTTTCGAGTATAGATCGCAGTGCTCGGAAATTGAAGTTCCACCGAATTTCAACAGTTCGCGCGAGACCACGTTTGTTGCAAACTTCCATTAATAAATCTTTTCGTTTGGAAGAGCATGATAAGAATGACGTAAAAGCAGATATATTGACGAAAAATATTGGTGTTTCTTTAACAACTGGGCATGCCTGCTTTAAGACTAAATTTAGTTGTCGGGTATAACAATGCACAAAGTGTGCAAATGGATACAATTTTTTTTACTAAAGCTTGAACCCCGGCTGTACTCCCACTCATTGCAGCGGCACCATCATATATTTGAGCAATCAATTTTTTTTCTAAATTGTAGCATTTCAGCGCATTCTAAATCACATCAACTATACCGTTTGCGGACCATCATTAAGGCCAAAATTTGATAAAAACCGTTCAACAGGCTTATTATTTTTAACGAAGCGTAAAATTAAAACGAAATATCCGAAGTTTCATCACCTTGAACAGATACAAAATTGGTTGCTTGCAGTTCAGATTTCACTTCATGTAGATAAACCTGTAAACAGTATTCAAGTAACTCAGTTTGTACGGTTTTCGAAGTGTTTTTTGCGATTTGATTATTCTTCAAGTAGTCGTCGAATGCGATGACTATTGATCTGGTATATGTAACCATATCAAGAAATATTCCTCGATTACTACTTGATTCACGTTCGTTGTGTCCACGAAGAGCTAAATTGTGACCACCGCGCAAAACTTTAAGATATCTAAAATTCGACGTAATACTTGACGATTCTTTTTAACATGTTCATTAAATTTTGCTATGGAACTCGCGTATCCTGAATCGATCTGTGAGAAAATATTAACCGTCTCGAAGGTTTGGTAATTTAAAGTATTTTTTAAATCCATAGCGCGCGTTTCATGTTTTTTAATTCGTTCCGATAAATGTTTTAAATCCCGGATACCGATTTCTTTCCACGCCGATTCTGCTCTAAACAAAACGCAATAAAAGCAAAACAATGCATTTTTTACACTAACCGTAAGCCATTTCTTTTTAGAAACCAATCCAATGAAAATTTTCTACTTTGAGATTTTTCAGTACAAATTAATTTAAAATCAAATGGTTGATGTGGCCCTAAACGTTTAATTTCTAATTTTTCTTCTAATGACAACAACGAACAATTTTCTTCAATAAATTATCTACGTGATTCATTTTAACCAAAAACAAAAATTAAATTAAATATAATTTAAGGAAATTATATATTACAAAATGGAATATTAATATTTATTGCAAATAATTTAATAAATAATAATAATTCAATATACATATATCTACCGCAATTTCTGTAAACACACTTTTCACTTAAAAATCAACTTGTAACTGTCAGTTAAAATTCAATCTCCAATTAGCTCTTTTTCCAATAAAAATGCCTCTTTTTACTAGTTTTTACTATATTTCTATACAAAATTTTGCTACGGGCTAAATAAAATCAGCCCCTCAGCTAAATAAAATCCATAAGTGTAAAAAAAGTATCAAAATGTTCGGCCAATTAGTAGCAAATGCAGACAAAATTACTTTAGAAATATAATAAACAGAACTAAAAGAACGAACCGACAACACTGGCGTTGCATGTGCATGAGTAAACCCAAAAGAGCAAGAGAATCCACCGACATATATTACATGTCAATGAAGAGAATCCCAATAAATCCTAGGGCTAATAAATTTTAGCCCCGCTTGGTAGAGCAAAAGTTCATGAATCAATCAATCGTCTCAGTCAAGAAATTTTGCATACAAAATGGTTCATCTTCGGGGCTGACTCAATGATAGCCCCTGAGGAGAGAATTCCATATAAATGGGTATGGAATTATGATTCGGCCAGATTATTTTGATGAGAGTGGAGAGTTTTTCTTATTTTTTTATTTGCTCTTTTTTTATATTTTTCCTATGAAGTTCTACTTCGAATTTTTTTGTGGGGTATTATTTTGAATTTTGTTTTAGAAATTGTAATAAATTGCAAAGAAAATTTGCGTTGTTTTTTTGTAAAAATGAAATTAATTTAAAAACGTGTGAATATGATTTGCTCGATAATTTCTGGTGGGGCTAGCCCCTAGTCTAGTCTTTAGGGGCTAGAGACGAGCCGCCACTGGCCTTTTCGCTAAAACTTATCTATTTTTTCATTTTAATTTAATATAAAAAAATCATTATTCAGGCCTATTCTGAACTCCGCTGGAATCGATTCCGCTGGAATTTTCTTACAATCGTGTGCTACCAATGTATGAAAATTCCAGCCGCATCGATTTCAGCGGAGTTCAGAATAGGCCTGATAATGTTAACTCGAAGAAGAAATGAAAAAAACTTACAAACTATGTTCATTTTATATAAAAAAATCTTAAAACTATCTTAATCTACTTAATCTCATAACTTACCCTTATAGTATACACTAAGTTTATAAAGCGGACGGCTGTGGATAGATTTTGGTTAGACGAACGGTTTAGCTGCTAGGGCGTTTTCAATTTTTTTTATAGTTTTACATATCACCCTGTATTTTTGTAACCGTATAACCTATTTACATGAATAACATAGCAGTGTACGCAAAATATTCCTACCCATCTAAAATTGTAAAAGTGACGGTTCTACCCTACCTGGGAAGAGAGTGTTAAAGCTGATGGAGCAAAACTGCTCAATACAAGGAGGCAAGCTGAGGAGCAGAGAGAAGTCTTTAGGAAGAAGCTGATGGAGGTCAAGGCTTGAATTAAACTGTAGCGCCATCGAAGAAGAAGAAGATAAACGTTTGTTTTTAGCGATAAGTTAACACCTGAGCTAGCAGAAGCGTCAAAAACTACGCACAGTTTTGTAGTTGCCTTCCAGTCACCGTGGACGGGTCTCTGCGGCAAATAATAAACCTGGTTTTGAGTGGCATTTTTTTCGGCAAATTCACACGCAATGAAATCCCTCATCTTTCTCTCATCATCAAGTTCTTCAGTTTAGATGGGTCCTTAGATAATCTATTTATTAAATTATTCAACCTTGTGATTGCTTCCTTGCGATAATTATGCAATGCACAATCTTCAGTTTTCCCCAATAGTGATCTGCTGCCGCGTTTCTGCGATCTCGTTTATCTGCTGCTTTGGGCGATACCCGTTCAAGTTGATGAATTTTTTTTGGATCGCTTGTAGAGTTCACGTTATATCTGCGTTCTATTTTTGCCGGGTTTTTACCGAGATCGCCGGTGTGTTGCCAGTTTCTTTGTACATAACCGATGCTCACTTCCGCTTCTGTCAATATAACGGCCTTTGTTATACTCTACAGTTCTTCAATATTTGTTTCGTCGCAAAGGCTTTGCTGGTTAAGATTTGTTGCAATTTTCCAGGAAATTCTAGCATTTTAATGCTGCTCCGCAGAAGGTCTAGGTTAAAATCGCCAACGGGTTGTGGCGTCGACATTTTATGGTTTGTGCATACAAACTTTGAAAATTTAATTTATCATCTTTTTGTTAGTACAATTGCTTAAAATGAAAAAAAATTGATATTATAACAGTATTCCAAATATAATTAAGTGAAATTAATAATGAAAACACACTTTTTTTGTCATGCTGTAAAACAAGATATAAATGATATGTTTGGAAAGTAATATAGGAAATGATATGACTGATTGACGTTTTTATTTTAAACAGTATGTTTTCTCGTGTTTCAATTTAAAAAGTTTCTTCATTCCAGGAACCACAAAAGGCTCCCGCTACTGCTCTAATACTTCTTGATGAAACAAACAATAATCAGCTACCAAAATTAGTTGATTTTTTGCAAAAGCATAACTCTGCTATTCCAAAAGAAATTATCAATTTATCTAATGTGAGTTTTTAGTATTAACCTTATTATTATTTAAAAATAGCAATTTTCAAATCACAATTTTATATTTAGAGAATTAAAATTCAGCGAGAGGAGCAACGAATCTCCAATGAACGAGAATTGTGTCCATATTTACTAGAGTTAGGTGAATGTTTCGAAGAAATTGATTGTATTTACAGGCATATACTAACAAAGCACGATGCTCCTGACTCTAGCATTCCAACAAATGGAAATGTATGTCCAATTTAATCTTTATTTTTTTGAATAATTTTCATTTTTAAATTTTATAGATAATAGTTAAAATCCTCGAAGTTGTATCGCCTGCACATTATTGTGTTCGTCTTCTAGAGCATAGCACTTCGGGTAATTCTGCATGGAAGAAAATAAACAAATCTTCAGATTATTTAAAGTTCAATCTTGAATTCTCAAAATATTTTGGGAATATTAATAACCATCAAACTCATTGGCCAATTAATATGAACGATTTGTGTGTTGCTATTTACATGAATAATTATTACAGATGCAAAATTATTGAGGTACCAAAGAAGTAAGTTTTTCTTAGTATATATGTAGATATTGATAAAAGTAATATTATATTTCATTTTCATTTCTTTTATTTTAGTTCGAAAAGAAAAGTTGGTCAAGATTTCAGTGTATTAGTAAAGTTAGTGGATGCTGGTTCAAGGATATTGTGTAAATCTTCAAATTTATTAACTCTTCCGCCACAATTTATAGACTATCCATTCCAAGTAAGTCATATTTAAATATTTAGTTTTAGCGATATATTATTTTTATTTACATCTTATAACTAAGCTCCACAATAAAAAAATCCACTTGCTTCGACAATATATATATATATATATCGTCGATCCAAATGCAAACTATCGAACATGAAATATGCCTTTTTTCGATTATTGCAGTTCCACTGTATACGCCTTTGTGGTGTCGAAGCCGTATCCCTTCTGCAATCTTTTCAAACTGCCTGCGGTTGCAATGTATCGAAAGTTAACAGCAGAGTTGTTTTTTGCCATTCCTGGAAACCAGGGATTTTCTCAGTCGATAGTTTGCAATTGGTTCGACGATATATTGCCTATGCCAGTGTTTTTCATCCTTTTTCATTGAGTGGCACCCCTGACTGAAAAATAATATAAAAAATCGTGGCATCCTTGACCAGGGGCGGTTTTTTTTTCTCGACGGAGTGGAGGGAATCTTACATCGGTCTAGCAACAGGGAATATGTGCGACCGCCTGTCTAAGTGCACGGCCACAACGCATGCTCCGCGTCCTCTTTATCGTCCGGGCTTTCCGGACAGAACGGTGAATCCTCCAACCTGAAGCGGTGAAGGTGTGCCCCCATAACCTCCATGCCCACTCACGCGGGAGGCGTAGCGTACGTGATGATCCACAGGAGAAGCCCTAGGACAGAGCCTTGGGCGCTCAGCAAGTTGTCCTGTACTCCCTTACTCGCTCGTCTGATTCAGTGTTGTGCCCTACCTACAAGGAATTCTATCGCAATGCGGACTAGATACTTCGGTGTATCAAGCTGTATCAACTCATCGACGATTTTGCTCCACCTCGCCCTTTTGAAAGCATTCTTCACGTCAAGGGTTAGCAATGCGCAACTCTTAAGCCTGAACTATAATAGATCTACGTACGTTTTTAACGAAGTACACGTACGTATCTCTCACCTTAGACCTTGACGTACAATCTGCCATAATAATCGCAGTAACCATTGTTTAAATTTGAGTCTGAATACAACAAATATACTACGATTTTGACATTACAACGCCGTCAACTGGTATCCAGGTCCCATACTACGTTTAACGAAACATTAACATACTTGTACATGTGATGTACGTTTATTATAGTCAATCATTAATTTTCACATAGGATCTCTTGGAACGCAGGGATTGACGTACGTTCTTTCACGTCTATTATAGTTCCGGCTTTATTTACATCCATTGCTGCCCTTGCAAGGCTAGTCAACATATTGACTGATAGCATCCGTTGTAGATTTAGCTTTCCTGAAACCGAATTGCCTATCCGTCAAACCGCACACCGGAACACTCCTTCCCTCAGGCACGCTGTGTATACTTGTGTGATCTCATCTGGTGCCACTTTTCCGCTTTTTTTCGCTTCTCCAACGGCAATCCTCTTCGCGGCTTCCACATTTCTTCCTCCCTTACCTCTGGGATGTCTGCTTCATCTACGTTTACTGCAGGAAGGCTATCCATGTTCCCGTTTTGCGGGAACACGGACCATACTATGCCTTGCAGCATTACAGGGCAGGTAATCATTGGGGAACGGTTGCCCTTAATTGGCGACGTCACTACCCTGTAAGCAACTCCCCACGAGGTACTATCCACTTCTTTGCACAGGCTCTTAAAGTGCTCCATTTTACTCTTTCGGATGGCATTCTTTAGCCTCAGGGGCGGATCTAGAATCTGAATAAGGGGGAGGGCTAATGGGTCAGATGATTTTTTTTACGAAAACGAATATCACGCGCAACGCTGTGGTGGGATCACCTATTTTGTGATTGAAACACACGCTTTTCAAAGCACGATGAAACACTTCTTAAAATATATACAAGACACAAGTCCCCACGTCGTTCCTTTTTGCTAGGCCAACCATCACTGGTACTGGGAATGTGAAGGCCAAGCAATGTGCTTTGGGCGAACGCAATAAGCCATCGCTTCTTTGCTTACTACATAAATCGTATCAAAATAAAACTGGCAATAAGTTATCTTGCAAATTTTGATTGAGTGATCTTATAGCCATTAGTTATAGGCCGTCTATTGAGACGGAAGGAAGTATATCGTTTTAGATGCTTTGAATATGGTAGATAAGTTGCTTACCTATCTAATTCTCGGCTGATAATATTGGGCCCAGGAAGGTAAATGATTTTACTACTTGAAATTTGCGTTCCTCTACCTTGATAGTGGGACCAATGATAGGTGTTCCTGCAGTCGGGTCCACCATGTACTTTGTGTTGCTTTCGTTGATGTGTAGTCCCAGCTTTTGTGCCGCCCGCTCGATTTGGGTGAAAGCGTCCTATATAGCTGTTGATGTTCTAACAATGACCAATGACATCTGCATAAGGGTGAGTGCAGTACGCAGCGTAGATGGTAGAGTAGAGCATAGCTGCGCGTACTCGCTTATAGAACTCTCAATGGGTTTTAAATGGGTGTGTGCATAACGCAGCTCGCTTTTTCTGCGAGCGGAAAGCGAGCTGCGTTATGCACACACCCATTTAAAACCCATTGAGAGTTCTATAAGCGAGTATGCGCAGCTATGCTCTACTCTACCATCTACGCTGCGTACTGCACTCACCCTAAGGCAGCAATCGGGTGAACTTATGGAGGTCACCTATGGAATACAGAGGAAATCCACCCCTACATGATAATTGAAAATTCTCTTCACTTGTCATAGATTTTTTCTCGTCCTAATCCTCTGCTTTCGCTAATTATTGCACAGTTGTTCGTTAACGCCGAAGTCCATTTCCATTTGAATAGTATTTGCACGGCGAGCCGACTTCGAAAACCGACTAAAAGTAATTATCTTCTTCAGGTATCGGTTTAGCCGTACGACAATCCTACTAAAGAATAAATAATATCTTCCTAACATGTTTTAACCATAGCATTTTTGTCATGCTTAGGTATTATATGTAGTTATTACGTTAAATTAGTTCTCCATTATTCCAGCCGTTTTTCTTACTATAGATAGACAGTTCTTACGGTTTTCTTATGGTTCTTAACTAAGGCACAAAACCCGAAACTGGATTAAAATTTGTGATAAATAAAATTAAACTTCTAATAAAAAATTTCACTATACTAATAATAATTAATATTCCTACATAGGCTATAAATTTACGATTACTTGGAATTGCTCCATTTGATTTTGAACACGATTGGGACTCGAAATCAATATCAACAGTAAAGTACTGGATTGACAAATTTGTAACAAATGACATTCAAGTTAATGCAAGTGTGAATTTCTCCATTAAGGACACAATATGGGTTGATAATATAATTTTATTAGAGCATTTAAAATCTATAAATAGCTCCGTTTATAATATTAATATAAAAAGTACATTATTAGAAAAGAAATTAGCTATACCAAGCAATGCTGGAGAAATAATTAAAAAATTAGCGATGGAAGTTGGTAAGAAATATTAGTAAATTTTAATTAATTTTTGTACTAATAGTTTTGGTTTATTTTTATAGATATATTGGTTCCAGACGGTAATAAATCTGAAAGTGAAAATCCTACTAATAAAGGGAAAGAAGATTTAAATTCAAGTTTGTTAACATCGACGTCATCTTCATCTCAAAAGAAAAGTGCATATGTGCCACTATCAACGTCCGTTACTACCTCATCTATATCCTGCAAAGAAAATCAGTTAAATAAAACAACTTCCAACAGTGATCGACAATCACTAGTAAAAGAAAAGAGTGTATCTACAGAAAATGGTGTAAGAACTTCTAGAAGAAGTAAAGATAAGAAAGAAAGAAGTTACAATGAAAAATGGGAGGCTTTGCCCGAAACTGATTTTACTCGAGTACAAGTTGGAACTTTTTATACACCAAATCATTTCTACGTTCAGAATTTATGTAACTTAGATAGGTAAGTAAAAAAGTGAAATGGGGAAACTTAGGTGACTAAAAATTTAAGGCCAAAAAGAGGAACATTTCCGAAGTAATTCTAAAAAAACGAAATGTGAAAAACATTAGTAGATAGTAGTTTTGTTGTAGAAAAACTAGGAGAACATTTTTAGAATCCTTCACTGAACAATAACTTTTTCATTGACAGCTTCCAAAGCATTTTTGGAAAATTTCCGATAATCATGACTGAAAAAAGGGGTATAAATATCTCTATAAGGGGTTAGGGGTTAGGGATAAAAATTAGGAAGAGGTGGTGGGAATTCTTTAATTTGATTCCTACTTTAAAACATAAAAACTGTATTAATGCAATTTTTATAAAAATGTTTCTAATCAGTTGTCCGTGGACGTATATTTATATTTTGCATTCCCACCTCGCCTAAGTTCTAGTTGAAAATTTTGCTACCGCAAAAGAAGTAAGAATTTTGTCTTCGGTACAAAATTTTACTCCCTCGAAAAATGTAAGGATTGTATCTTCAGTACAAAATTTTACTCCCTCGAAAAATGTAAGAATGCTCTCTTCAGTACAAAACTTCAGTACCTCGAAAAATGTAAGAATTATCTCTTCAATAAAAAATTTCACTCCTCCGAAGAAATGTCTCTCCATCCAGTTCTTACAATCTTACCACGGTTCAGTTTAAATTCAATATTTTACTGCCGTAAAAGAAGTGAGAAATGGCTCTCCAGTTCGTGTTTACAATCGCACTTCGCCGCAGTTCAAATTGGATATTTTACTACCGCAAAAGAAGGAAGAAATGTCCCTCCACTACGTAATTTATAATCACACCTCGCTTCATTCATCTTGATACATGCTCATATACCAGTAGGACATTACTTTTGAACCGGGACATTTAAAAAAATTGAGCCCTCAGTTCAATTTTCATAGTGTAAGGGACAAATGTACTGCCTCGTGTAAGTCCGGCTCAGCACTATAGGGCATCCACCTTTTCATTGCCTTTGAAGTTCTGTGCCACCAAACTAAAGCCCTGTAAGTTACCATGGGCCTAATGATGGTGGTGTATATACAGTACATCGGTTTCGGTTGTAAACCCCATGAGGATCCACAAGTTCTGCGGCAAGCCCACAGAGATCTGAGCGTCCTGCTGATCAGAGTGTGAGCTCTTGCCCTCAAGGGTCACTCCTAAATATTTGGCCTGTTGTGAAAAGCCTATAGTTCTGCCTGTGAGGGTAGGCTCTCAAAGACCCGGTAGTGTTCGTGTTCTGGTGAACGGAACTAGAATCGATTTGTCGGGATTGACATTTAGTTCTACGCTGGCGCACCAGCTAGAGACCAACTGTAGCAAGACTTGAAGAAAGTGCTACTTATACTTAGAGCCCTAGCTATAGTACCAAAGGATGTATTGGCGAAGGCTCCCTCGATATCGAGGAAGGCCGCCAGCGCAACTCCTGAGCACCAGATTGTGCAGTGGTTTCTCAGTGGACTTGCCCGCCTGGTATGCATGCTGGTAGGAGCTTAGTGCTTGGCGCTGAAGATAAGTGTCCCTTATCACCCTGTCGACAATTTTCTACATTGTCTTCAAGGCAAAAGACGAGAGATTTATCTGATGTAATCCGAACACCCTGGCTTGGGTATAAATGTTATGTTGACGTTCCTCCAGACAGATGGGATATAACCATGTGCGAAGGAAGCCCTGAATATTTTGCATAATAAGGGACGGACTAAGTCGCAGCGCTTCTGTAGCAGAATGGGATAGATCCTGTCTGCTCCAAGGGACTTGTATGGTTTAAACGATCTAATCGCCTCCCTAATAGTTTCGTGATTAAACACGGTGTTTATTTCTATCCAGGCAGCTTTGGTCACTTTAGAAAGTGGGGCTGTTAGCTGCCCAGTGAAATGGGCTGGCAAATTTAAATCCTCTGCTTGCCTAACTCCACTTCATTGCAATATACAAGAAGCATATTGCCAATAATATATATATTTTTAAGATATTTAAGATAACTTTAACTTTTTATTTTAGATCATTATTTTATTTAAACATGAAAACTTTTATTATTTTATATTAAAATTATATAACGTTTTAATTATATAACCGTTACAACTCAAAAAGCAGAAGTTCCTCTTTTATTGAACTTCTAACTAATACTCTCACAATATTTCAAAATTATTTTTATTGAACAATATTTGTGTGGCTATGTTTTTTTAAAATTAGTTTCTGTGTACAGTGTATACATACGTGATATGACAATCTAAATTCTAAAAGTGTATTTCCTAGTAGTAGTGAGAATCCAAACTATGACGTATTCAAAAACACTGTATTCAAAAATAAC